>JAJOOF010009457.1:0-56897 GCA_029582545.1 Solanum lignicaule
GCATCAGGTCTCCTCCAACACTTGAATGGTGGATGGCCTTTTCTTCCACAATGGTGACAAAGGGATAAATTTTCTTCGTGCTTCCTCCTTTACTTTTGTTGTTGGCTGATGTTTCTCCTTCACACACTGCTTGATTCTTTTTCTTCTTCTGAATTTTGTTAACCTGATTCTTACTGACAAGAGCCCCTTCTGTTGTAACCTCCTGTTTCATGAGTCTTCTTTGCTTTTGAGCTTTCAGGGAATTGAGCAACTCTATCAAACTAATCTTTGACAAATCCTTAGTATTTTCTAAGGTTGTAATTGTTGCTTCATACCTTTCAGGATCTTCTCAACAATTCTCGAGTCTTAAAATGTAGAGCCGAGTAGCCTCACCTTATTTGCAATATTTAGAAGTCTATCTGAATATTCATTCACTGTTTCAGATTATTTTATTTTTTGCAATTCAAACTCCCTAATTAAGTTTAAAACTTGCATACCTTTTATTCTCTCATCTCCAAAATACTCTTCCTTGAGATAATACCATACTTCTTTAGCAGTTTTCAGAGACATTATTCGTGTGAAAACTGGTGACGATACAACAACAAATAAACATGCCTTGGCCTTCGATTTCTTTGTCTTCTTTTCCTTACGTTCTTTAAACTGAGCAATGGTAGGATTGTTTGGTAGGGCTGCAATATTGTAATCCTCTTCGACAGCTTCCCAGAGATCCAAAGCATCCAAGTACGTATCCATTCGTACTGCCCAAAATTTGATAATTATCTCCATCAAAGATCGGTAGAGCAATTGGTGAGAAACTTGCTTCAGCATCCATGGCTTCTCCAACTCGATCACAGATCCCTTAAGATGAAAGCTCTGATACCAACTGTTAGTTTTAATAAGACTGATGATAGATAACAAAATGAAGACAATGTCTAGTTTGCTACAGAAAGGAAAATAGGAGAATACAAGGAATTTAAATGTGAAGATGACTAAGAGAAAAGCTTATGCAAAGAGTTGTATTTTTGTAAAAAGAACCAAAAATACATAAACATACAATTAAAGAAACTAAAATATATCATGGTCCTACTTTTAAGTCATGGTGCTAACCATGGTAACTACCCCTAAAATAACTGAAAAAAGAAATACAGGAAACTTAGAAATAGACACTATAGTCCTAAAGCAACTAACTAGTACTTATTTTAACTTCCGACCCTTTGTTTATTAACATGTATCACCTCAAAAGATCATCATATTTTCCCAGCATTTTGCTTTCAATTGATGAATATGTACGGTTACTAGTAGAACTAAAAGCAGATGATTCTCACTCTATACACAGAGCTATTGTGTTGAGCCCTATGTTTCACCTCCCTTCACCCAAATTTTCTTGGGGTAACATGACATTAATTGGTTCATGTAATGGATTTATATGCTTTTTGAATGGTTGGAGATATGACGTAGACCATAGAATTTACATTAGCAATCCTATTTTAGGTGAGTATTTTGAGGTTAATTTGCCCGAATGGGAGAAAAGAATTCGCCGTGTTTCTTATGCATTCAGCTTTAGTAAAGCCTCTGGTCAGTTTAAGGTATTGAGATCAGTAGTTAGAAAGTCTGTTGGAAGTCCAAAGGTATCTGAATTGGAGGTTTATACTCTAGGAGCTAATGAGAAATGGAAAAAATGTGGGCAAGGCTCTAGAACCTCTATGTGGATTATATAGCAAGGTTAACATCAATGGTGTTATTCATTGGATGGGTTGCAAAAATAGTGACAACATTTACTCATTTAATAGTTTTATTGAAGAGGTGCAGTCCTTGTCACCTCCGCGTGGTCTGCAAACCCCATTGTTGGGATTGACGCTAAGGGAGTTGGGGAATTGTTTGTGTTTGTCAGATGATAGTCATAATCAGTACATTAATAAATGGTGGATGAAAGAATATGGAATAGCTGAATCTTGACTAAACAACACATTTTGAAGGATAGTATTCAACCAGATATCCGTGGTGATAAATTTATACCAATCATACTTTGGAAAGATGGAGAAATCTTGATGCAAAGAGATCTTGGCACACAACTTGTTTCTTACAACCCAAAAGAAAATAAGTTTACGAAGGTGAAAGTGTACGGTGGCACTGGAGCAACTAGCTACACTCCAAGTTTTACTCACTCAAGACTGTCATTGGGGAATGTTTTCAAGTCGCATATGCCTTTTCGAAGATTGAGCTAGTTTAGATGTTCAATTTGTCTTATTTCTTCCTAGATATTATGTTTTGCAGAAATGTTTCTTGTATTATTTAGCTTAAGACCTGCGAACTTTTACCATTTTATGGATACTTTTGAGGTCTGTTAGTACAACTTTGCCTGTATAAGCAGAATACCTTGAAGGTTTCTAGATTATTTGCAATATTAAGTCTCCAAATTTGCGTTCTTTTTTATCATTTCATTGTACACTTATGTGAATAGCACAAACTAAGGAACACAACATTGTACTATCTGTAAAAATAATAGGAACATTCTCAAGGTATATATATATATAGACAGTGATGTCTTCTATAAGAATTAATACCAAAAAGCAAACTATTTACCTCTGAAATAATATATTTCAAAACTAACGGTAGATAGAAGATAAAAGTCTATGTACAAGACTATAGATACAATATTTTCTGCAAGCTCTTTTGTTTTGATTTTACTCCAACTTTTCTTCTGAAAATATAAAAATGTAATCCAATTTTGCTTGTAAGCTATGAAAACACTCTCACCATCAGATATACTACTACCAAAGCAACCCTAGAAATATGTTTTCAAGCTAGAACAAAGCTAAGTTGCTCCGATCGACTCTTCACTTTTGATGTTGCACTTGTGTCAATACGATGTGGGTGTGGAATTCGTGTCCGATTCGGTCAAATGATTTTGCATATTTTGACCAAAATTTATGGGAAAACTCTGGACAATTTTAATGATTTCTATAATCAATACAAAAGCTAATGTGAATTGAAGGAAATGGAATATCTTTTATATAGAAATTTCTAGGTTACTCTTTTGCCTTTGATCTCCATCCAGGATTCTTCTCAAGTTCTCTACATAATATCTCATAATTTAGGTTTCATAACTCTATTTTTAGATATTCTAATTATTTGTAAGCAATTAATTCCACACACCCTTATTTATTCATGGATCAATATCCTTGAATCTTAAAAATTAGATCATGATCTGACCTTTAGATCCGCACCCGTATCAGACACCCGCACCCGAGTTCGGGCAAGTTAGGGCATCTCCAACCCAAACACCAAATTTTACACCAGATTTGTTGTCAGCACTATTTTTGGTGTAATCAACTCCAACCCACTGCACCAAATTTTACACCAAAAAGGAATATTTTTCTCTCTTTATTATTATTATATTATTTATTATTTCATTTATATTTTCTTACTTCATAAAACAAATTCTTTCTAAAACATTCACCATATATAATTCATATTATTTCCTTTTATAATCGTTTAATATAAAGTTATTTTGTACCATAATTTTTTAAATAATATAATTAATTGCTAGCAAATATTATACATTATACATAATAATGGATAATATAAATAAAAGTGAAATCATTAATGAAATACAATTAAATAAACATTACATAATTGAAAAAATTATTTTAAATTCTACATAAATATTCAACTTTCAAGATCACTACAGTGCTCCCATAAATGCTCTATTAATGCATTACGTAGTTCAAAATGAGCTGCTTTGTCCTTTATTTTTTTTTATATTAAGCTAGAAATTGTTGAAATTGATAATTTTCATCTACTGTCATTTCTATGGTCGGAGTTGGACCTTCCGACACATCTTGAATTGATGCATTAAGATCACGCTCATCCTCAATTATCATGTTGTGCATTATAATAGATGAAGTTAATATATCATGTAGCACTTCTTTTCTCCAAAAACGTGACGGTCCTGCGATAATTGCAAAACGATATTGCAAAACTATGTATTTTATATTTCAATTTTGATGTATGTCAATTACTACTTCGTTGAATGTTTATTATTTTTGGTTATTTTTAAGTACATTATATTATTTGTTTAAAAATTTAAATGTTTGCATTTTTAATTTTTGTGAAGGTTAATTGTAGTTATATCCAATTATAATATATAGTAGAATTAAAATAAATTTAATTTAAAAAAAAAGTCATATATAGAAAAATTAATTTATAAAAAAGCTAAATTTTATATCTAAAATTATTTAAAAAAAATATTACATAAAAAATAATTAAATATACAAGAGATTTAATTAAAACATACAATTTATATAATGTTTAATTAAAAGTTTGATAATGAAATAATATTAAAATATTCAAAAAGTGAATTGGTGTGATGAATAGTGTTACACCAAATTTGGTGTAACACTATTCACACACCAAATTTGGTGTGGGTTGGAGCTCAAAACACCAAATTTAGGATTTGGTGTAAAATTTGGTGTTGGGTTGGAGATAGTATTAGGAACAAAATGCCTTAGAAAACATGATAGTTTCATTCTCCCATTCCTTAAGTTTCGCAACTCCGAAAAAATCCACAAAGCAAACTCCCCCATATCCCATCTTGAACGTTCAATGACTTGCTAATTTTTCTTTTCACTTCTATCAAGTTATAAAACTTTCTTGTCGGAACATCTATTACATCGTTCTAAAATTTATAATTCTTAAATTCTCCTTCTTAAGACTAAATTCCACTATGAATCTTTTATCATGAGTACCTACGGAATAGATGGCTCCTTCGAGGCAAACTCCTTAGGAAAGTAGCAGAAACAACGAACATGGTGCACTTTTAGTCTTTCTCCACGATCACTTGAATAAAGAGTTAAAACCCAATATATTGCGGATGAGAAAATCTTTAGCGGAATTCTACTCACCAAACTTTTGTACTTTTTTTCATCTAGTTAAAAACCAAATAAATAGTTATAATGGGTAAATTTATCACCAATGGAATTTAGGCAAGGAAGATAGTTTACTAATATTGCATTGGGATTAATAAAGAGTAGAGGGTGATCATTTCTACTCCATAAGTAGAACAAAATGTTAATCAAATATAGGATATTTAATGTCATCTAACTCCTCTAACAAACAATAACTTTTTCAGTTTCCACCTTTTGATCTATGGTGTAAGATAATTTTCCATCCTCTGAATGTGAGAGGAATTAGTCTCATCGAGATGAGATATAGAGCGTCTATGAGGCATATCTATAAAATATGGATCCAAAATAAGAGAATTGTAAAATATATAAATACACTTAACACACATTAAATAATCAACTAGGAGCTTAGAATATATATCATATATGAGCTCTTCCGGGATTGAAAATTGTATTGAATGCCTCTTGCTCTTTTTGTTCTCCATTAGGGAAAGCATTTGTTACCTGAAATATTTCCATATTAATATCTTCAGGTAATGAATACTTGAACGATTTCAGTACTAAACACATTAATGAGCAATAACATACATCAAGAAGTTTTAGAACATACCATTACCTTTTTTTATATGAGAACAAAAACTGCTAGTTATAAACTTGGAATAGAATTAATAGAATCTCAAGAAATATAAAAGAACTCTATATTCTTCAAGTCTCCAAAGTAATACTTTATATATATAGTTTCACTTCAACGTCTAGATAATGTGTAGTTAGACATTCATTAATTACAAAATCCTAAGTAGGTTCAAGAAATAATACTAGGAAAAAAAAATCTAATGTTAGCTATGGGATAGTTAGATTTCAATAATTATTTTCAATCAATAACTCTGTTTGGTTACTTGTGGAACTCAAAGTAGCATATATAATAATTTTATCTCGAAATAAATTTCCAAAATCTTGGAGCACAGTATATATGAAAGTCCAGCCAATCCATAAAATTGAAACCCTCAAAACTTGCTCCAATTTTGTTCAAATTGAGTGATATCCATGGATTCCAATAGCTCTCAGCTTTTAAAGGAAGTTTTTGAAGTAATTAGAATCGCTCATGTCAAAAGGATTATGGACCTTCCAATGGTGATTATGGTAGAATTTCTTTCATGACTGTCAATCAAGTCCATTTTCTGTTGTAAATTATTTTTATACTACGATATTATCTTTTAACTTTTGATACTTTATTTGTTGACATGTATCACAAATGATCATTTAATTTTCCCAAAAATTTTCATTCAATAAATGTCGCTCTTGGAACTCAAAGACGATGATTCTCACCCCCTAAACAAAGACATTGTGTTAATCCCTAAGTGTCACCTCCCTACTGATGAGTCCAAGATTTGGGCTCATTTAGGGATTTGTTTTGATAGTTTTAGGGTCCTCAAATGCCTAATTTATGCTATAAACTAATGTTAAAGCATTAATTTTCAGGTATATGAGCTAAGGAGCAAGGCAAGGACACTACTAGGTGAAAAGAAGCAAAACAAGCTGAAGAAGTGGAGAAAAGGGGATCCTGGTGATTGCCAACACCCCTCGGCGGTCCGTTGTGTGGCTCTACAGCTCGCTTAATGTTCTAGTGTGCTAGCCCTGGAGGAAGAAACCAAGTCGGCGAAAGAAATAGGCAGTCGGTGAATCGCCGACCGGTTCCGCAACAACGAGTTGGATCATCCAAAATTACCGAATTTGGGATGATGAGGACCAATGCAAAATGGCAATGAAATGGAGCAAACAGAGGATTGCCGAACCACTCGGCGAAGTATGACTTATCCCGCCGAGTAGACTTTTGAGCCAAAAAGCTGAAAACTATAAATTGATTTTGAAAAGGAGTTTTGAAGGGTGGTTACCCAAATATTACAATTCTCACTCAGATAATAAAGTTCCCATTCTAGAGTAGAGTTTTTCTCTAAGTTTTTGAGTGCTTATTGTAGAATTCTTGAGGATTTTGACATAGGTCTTTGAATTGAAGTGGGTTTAGTTATTAGCTGAGTTTTAATTTATGAATTATAGTTGCAAATGCAGTTCTAATTTTGTGTTCTTAGCTTGCTTGAGAGAGAGGTTTCTGAACCAAAGCTTTTGATTAATGGTTTGTAGGTGTTGGATTGATATGGGTTCAGCTCGAGAGAGTGAATCTTAAACCCAATCCTACTCATCTAGCTCGAGAGAGAAGATAAATTAAGCTGTGGGTTGTTCATATTGGTTAAGCTTGTTGATGTTCGAAAGAAATCACTTGATTCGGGATAGTTGTTTGAAACGAAGCTATTTCACTCATAGCCTAAGCCTACCCACTGATATTTAGCTATTTATTAGTAGTTTCAATTACCCATATCGTAAAATTTGTCTATAATCGATCACATTCCAAGAATTCCTCTCTATATTATTATAAAATTATTGTTTGATTGCGTTGTAGCTGATAATTACAAACTAAAACCCCCCATCTGACATTCATGTCACCCCCATTAGACTTGGTTACATTTATTTTTTGATAATTTCTATTCCTACAACTAATTAGACCACGTTTGTACTTCCAAATCAAATTTAAACACGTACCGCTCTGTGGGTTCGACCCCAACTCTTTATTGGGTTTTATACTGACTAACAATCGTTCGCACCTAGAATCAGATGAGGTGTGCTTGAAACGTTAAATGAAAATGGTGCCGCTGCTGAGGAGTGGTGTTGTTTAAAATTCTTTTATTGAAGTTGAATTGTGATCTTTTTTGTTATAGTTGAATCAACTTACTTTAGTTTTGTTTTGTGTTGCTTGTGTTGAACAGAGGAAGAGATGAGCGTAAACAAGAGTAATGGTAGACATGTGTGCCACCAAGAAGATATTGGGAACCTTAATGATGTAAATGACCCAATCCAATTTGGTGGTGTGTTTGCAATTCGTCTACCTCCTGTTGAGGGTAATGGAGTCTTCCATGTTACGAGCAAATTGCTACAGCTTCTCCAAATGAAAAGATTATATGGAGGGTTGGCACATGAAGACCCTCATGAGCATATTAGGAACTTTGTGGACGTTTGTGGTCCGTTCTCATTCAAGAACATATCACAAAAATCAATCTGTCTCAGGTTATTCCCATTCTCTCTAATGGGTAAAGCTACAAAATAGTTGGCTGAATTGCCAAGGGATTCCATCACCTCTTGGGATGAACTTACTACAACATTCTCTGTGAGATTCTTTCCCCCATCCAAGATGATGACGCTTAGAGACAGTATCCAAGGGTTCAAATGCTTGGAGGGTGAGCCTGTCCATGAGACTTGGCTGAGATTTAAGAAGTTGGTACTTCAATGCCCGACTCACGGACTTCCAAATAATGTGCTGCTAAAATACTTCTATAGGAGCCTTGACTCGGTGAACAAAGGATTTGCTGATCAATTTGTTCCCGGTGGTATAATGCAACAACACTATGAAGAAGCATCGCGACTCCTTGATGGCATGACCAAGATATACAGAGCATGGTATACTCGTGAGGACCAAGTGTCCCCTCTCATTTTATAATGACAAATGAGCAGATCGAAAAGTATCAAGAGACGGACAAAAACATGGCCAAAATGATGACCCAACTAGATATCTTGGCGAAAAATGTGATTGTAGTGGTGCAAAAAGTGTTAATATTGTTGGTGTTGGTGGAGTGAATCTTGAAAAAGCTCATTTTGAAGTGTTTTACAATGAGGAAATGAAATTCCTAGCTAATCAAAGAGGTGGATATCGAGCAAAATATCCAAGGTCGAGTGGAAACCCAGGTTGGAATCGAGAAAAGGGATGGAGAGACCATGACAGAGGTTAGCGTGATCGTAACGCCACTTGGAAGGAAAGAGAGGGTGACAAGGATAAGTACGTCCCACCCCATGAGCGTCAAAAGCCCAAGTAGTCTGAAAATGTCCGTACAGAAGACATGCTTTCATGTATTCTCAACAAAGTTGAAGGGTCGGACAAAGTGTTAAAGGAGATGAAGAAGGACATATCTACACTTAATCAGACGGTCACCTCCCATTCCGTGTCTATCAAGGATTTGGAGACCCGAATGGGTTAAATTTCTTCTCATTTGAATCCAAGGCCAAAAGGGGGCCTACCAAGTGGTACTTTGGCAAACCCGAAGAATGATCCGTAAATGGGTACTCTCGTAGTGCCACGACGTTAACTAAGGCACTTCTTAGGAGGCAACCCAAGCTTTTGATGCTTTCGTTTTTAATTTTGAATAACGAGTGTTGATTGTGCAGGTTGAATAGTGAAAAGTGTTGGAAAATGGGTGGTTTGGCAAGCCAAAGTCCAGTCGGCGAAACATCAAACAGGTTGGCAAGTCCCGACGTGGATCACCGTTGGAATCACCAGGCTTTAGGGGGAATTCAGTAAAACTCGGCGGGCTACATGCTCAAACAACGAGTCATCGAACAGGTCAGCGAGCCTGACTTTGTCCACCCTTTGAACCCCCAAATTGGTGGGACTCCTGTAAAACTCGGTGAGGTAATATACCACTCGGTGTATTGATTAATGTATCAAGGCATTTCATCCATTACTAAATGCCAACGATCGGTCGTCAGTATAATAACCCAACTACGTGAGTTAGGGTCGATCCCACAGGGAGTAGTCCTTCCTTCAAATTCAATAATAAAAGTACAATGACAATCTCTTCAATCAAATAGTTCTTGCACAATTAATTTTCAAATATCAAATTTTGGGTTTTAACTACCAATCCAAATTTACACTTCAACACAAACAATCAAATATTAGAGTAAAGCTTGGGGAATTGATCAGCCAATTATTGAATCTCAACAAAGTGGATAAACGTTACTTCTCATAATGGGATAATTTGTTGTGGGTAGGTCGAACCATATATAAAGTAACTTTCTCTCGAACAATTACCTTTTCTATGTTGAATTCTCTCGAACTTCAACACTAGTCGAAAGAAGCCCAACTCTTTAACCTCATCAGATCCACTCTCTCGAGCTGGATACAAAGGAAGGATCACTTGTTTCACTCTCTCGAGCTGAAACCAAGGAAACCCACTACTAAGGACGCTAAGATTGCCACCTTGGTTCCACACCTCTCTCTCTCGAAACCGCACAACACTGAAATCGATACGGGAAGTCACACAATTCAACCTCCAAACACAATAACAACTTAGACCCACTTCAAATTAACATCATTCTTCGCAACTAACAAACACCCACTAAGTAAATTCAACAATTGGCTTCATGATCAAAACCCCAAGTAAAGGGTTTTAGCCACTCATCTCAAAAATAAGACAATCAAAATCAATTGTCCCTCCCATAGTTGGGTACAAACTGAGAATTATAGATGAAAATCAATTGATAATCTCCTCTCTTACAAAATCTCTCTCAAAATCTTTCTAAAATCATTCACTAAACCCTTTGGTAGTGTTTTCTCTCTATGTAGTTCCTTCATCACTTTCTGAATGAATTTCTCTCTCTAGCAACACCTAAATTAAACAAGTCTGAAGTTCACTGCTCAGGACTACTCAGCGAAGTAAGTCGGGTATCGCTGACGGATCGGTGAATCGCCGATTGCTCTTTATCTCGCCTTCATTTTTCACTTTTTCTTGGTCTGGCTACTATAACTTTAGGCGATCTAGGTCGGGATCGCCGAATAACTCTGCGATTTGCCCTTTATTCTTCCATCTCGCCCATCAGCACTTTCTTGAATCTTCTTTCGTACTTTTGGCGACCTGGTTGTCCTCCGCCTACTAGATTGGCGATATGCTCAATACAATTGCTGCTTACCGAATTCCCCCTATTTTAGCTCCAGCATTCTGTTACTTTAGGCAGTATCTTGGTGATTTGGCCATTCGCCGAATGATATTGGCGATTTGGCGAATCGCCGAATGATATTGGCGATTTGGCGAATCTCCGAATGACATCATCGATCATCAGGTCTTCAGTTCTTCATTCCTTAAGCTTGCTTTGTTTCTTTTTGCCCAATAGTGTCCATGCTTTGTCTCTAACTCCAAATACCTGAAACTCAAGGATTTTCCTCAGTTATTGAGACAAAATATGCATTTGAGGACATTAAATCTATCAAAATAAACCGTAAAAGTGTCCAAATCGTGGACTTATCAACACCCCCAACTTAAACTTTTGCTTGTCCTCAAGTAAAGCTCAAATTCAACAGTTTAAAAAGGATGTCTCAAACAGTGCTACACAAAAAATCGATCATGAATGCACACAAAAAGTCTCAACTTACTTATGCAAGGATCAATTGTGCACTCAAAGTTTCAAGTTGACTCACCATTATAAAAAAAATCTCAAGCTCACTATACTTGCTTTAAATGCAAGTCCAAGCTAAACAAAGGTATTCAAATGCCCTCACAAAACGAATGATTCCATATTCTCTCAAAGGTTCAATCATTTAAAGTTCCGGAATCAAGATCAAAACTCACACTCACAAAGATAAACACAATGCATGATTTCACCCATAGGTTTGCCCTTATTTTCCCATCGACTTTTGCTTCAGCTCATTCAAGATTTAAAAAAAAAAGGTCTTTTTCAAGGCTTGTAATGGGGCTGAGTCTAATGGTATGGTCATTTAGGTATATAGGCTGAAAATCCTTATGAAATGTGATGTGCACAACTCCTCCTTTCCTTTTCTTTATCAATTTCATTCAAGCTCAAAAGTCACCTCTTATTCATCTTTCATGAGTCATTGGAAACCCCATTTTCTTTGTATTTCCACAACTTTATTTCACGACTTTTTTTTTTTAGGGGTTCCATTTTTCTCAAAACATGGGCATAAGGGACTTCTTTGCATCTACTTGATTTTCCTTTTCTTTTCACCACACCCCCAACTTAGGCTTTTGGCCTAAGTTGGCTATTCAAAATAACCACAGATCATGAGGATTATGGGTAATGGTTCAATAAAGGTAGCAATGTTATCAAGTTTCTTCCAAGAAAAGGTTAAGGTTCAAAGGGTGCTCAAAAGAGGTTCACACACTCAAAAGGTAAGCCACAAAAGAGGTATAATGTCAAATTGGTTCACACTCTTTAAGATTGCCTAAGATCATCTCAAGAGATTACATCGCTTACTCAACCGGACAAACGGGGAAAATTCTAGGTGCCATCACACATGGTTCACGGTAAGCTCATCACACAAGGCCTTGACACCAATGCCAAATAATACTCTACATTTTTGCTAGTGTGCAATGTTCATTACAAGAGACTCCATTCGATACTTAACTAGTCACAACGAGATGCAAAGAGTTCACATATAGTCTATGCAACTTCAAATGGTCTCGTCGTAGCCGCACATTCATTTTTGTTCGAGCAGAGCACTATTCAAGTAATCAGTATTGATCAAACCGATACTTAAATCTTTACAAGAACAACCACATTCCACACAAACAATGGGTGTTGTCAAAACGAGGGGGAGGTTCGATGAGGACACTGAGCAATCTCCACACCCCCACAAAAAACAGTCAACATTGTCCCCAATGTGAGAGCGAGTATTTATCGCAAATAAACTAAATATGAACAATAAATAAAAACTGACAAGAATTGAAAACAATCTAGTGTGTACAAGTAGACCAGGGTCACGAGGAATCTTCACTAAATTTCCAAGTTGGCGATGGAGTGAAATGGTCGTCAAGTGCGCCTAATGTTCTTCAGATTGCCCTTAGTTCCAGTAGACTGCACTCTCATAGAAGGCAGATCAGCAAAGATGTAGCGGATCGCCGAACAACTCGGTGATCTGCATAATGAACTTAAAGCATCGTCAGTCAAACCTTGAGGAACGTTGTCCGCTTTGATTAGAAAGGGCGAGGAAAATCGGGTCACCTAAACACATCGGCGATACGCCGACTGGTGAAGGTATCCCGCCGAATGTTCCAGAGTCTTAGTCTCATTTTTTAGATTCATAAGGCGAACCAAGTCGTGCTCGCCGAAATAGTTCGGCGGCTTGCCAAGAAGACTTTTGTCTCGCTCATGATCCCTACTCCTGCAAAATCAACACACATTATTTAAAACACTAACACTTGGATTGCCTCCCAAGAAGCGCCTTATTTAACGTCGTGGCACGGCGTGGAAATGCTCTCAAGCATCTTCCAGGTACACCACCTCAATTAAAGAAATCTCCTGGCATTCTCCAAAGTATAATTTTAAGCTTTGCCCATTCACCTTAAATGCTGGTCCCTCTTGACCCTCAACTTCTATGGCACCATTGGTGAATACTCTTGTCACTCTAAATGGTCCTGACCATTTGGACTTGATCTTTCCTGGAAAGAGTCTATGTCGGAAATTGTATAGGAACACCCAGTCTCCCACTCTAAACTCCCTCTTAAGGATTTTAGCATCATGCAATTTCTTCATCTTTTCCTTGTAAAGGGCTGAACTTTCATAAGCTCTGAATCTGAATTCATCCAATTCGTTTAACTGCTCCACTCTCCCCCTTGAGGTCTTTGTCCAGTCTAGATTTAAAGCTTTCAGTGCCCACAATGCTTTGTGTTCCAACTCAACGGGTAGATGGCAAGATTTACCAAAAACAAGTTGATACAGAGACATCCCAATAGGTGTTTTGTAAGCAGTCCGATATTCCCATGGTGCGTCATCGAGCTTGCGAGACCAATCAGTTCTGTTGGCATTCACTATCTTGGCCAAGATGCTTTTGATCTCTCGGTTTGACACTTCGACCTGGCCACTTCTTTAGGGATGATATGGGGTTGCTACTTTATGTTTCACCCATACTTGTTTAATGCAGCGGAGAACTACTTGTTGCAAAAGTGGGATCCCCCATCACTAATAATCGCCCTAGGAGTGCCAAATCTCGCAAAGATGTAGCGTTTCAGAAATTGGACAACGCTTTTTCCTTCATTGATTGGAAGTGCAACAGCCTCCACCCATTTGGAAACATAATCTACAGCCACCAAGATATATTTATTTCCAAACCATCTCACAAATGGGCCCAAGAAATCTATTCCCCGAACATCAAATAGTTCCACTTCTAAAATAAGAGTAAGGGGTAACTCGTGCCTTTTAGACACTCCACCTTGCTTCTGATATTGAGCTCATTTCTTTACAAATTCATGTGCATCCTTATAGAGGGATGGCCAATAATATTCACTTTGGAGAACTTTAGCGGCTATGCGCACACCGCTATGGTGGCCTCCAACTGGAGACAAATGACAAGCATAGAGAATTCCTACCGCTTTTTTTTCCGGAACACACCTTCTAGTGATATGATCTGCACACTCTCGAAACAAGTATGGTTCATCCCAAAAGTACTTTTTAATGTCGAACATGAACCTCTTTTGTTGGTAGAAGTTCAGCTCATCCGACATTAGTCCGCACACAATGTAATTTGCAAAATCTGCATACCAGGGAGTTTGTTTGAGGGATATTGCAAACACTTGTTCATCAGGGAACAAATCATCTATGTCAACCTCATGATCATCATTCTCCTTTGCCCTCCAACTTCGATAAGTGGTCAGCCACCTGATTTTCGCAACCTCTTCTATCTTTGACCTCAAAGTCCAATTCTTGTAATAGTAGCACCCACCTTATCAACCTTGGTTTTGCATCCTTCTTTGCCATCAAGTAATGGAGTGCAACATGATCAGTGTGAACAACCACTTTAGTGCCTAACAAGTATTCCCCAAATTTCTCAAATGCATAGACTACCGCAGACAACTCTTTTTCAATGACGGTATAGTTACGTTGAGCACTATTTAGAGTCATGCTTGCATAATACATAGGGTGAAAAAGTTTGTTGCATTTTTGCCCCAGTACCACCCCCAATGCCATGCCACTAGCATCACACATTACTTCGAAAGATTCGGACCAATCAGGGTTGATAATGACCGGGGTGGATACCAATTTTTATTTCATGCATCAAAACGCTGCCATACAAGCGTCATCAAAATAAAACTTCACTTCCTTCTCCAAGAGTTTGCACAGGGGGTGTGCAATCTTTGAGAAGTCCTTAATGAACCTCCGGTAGAAACTGGCATGTCCCAAGAAGCTTCGAACACCCTTCACTGAAATTGGCAGAGGTAGTTTCTCAATCACCTTAATTTTTGCCTTATCGACTTCCAATCCCTTTTATGACACCTTGTGCCCAAGAACTATGCCTTCCTTCACCATGAAGTGGCATTTCTCCCAATTTAGAACCAGGTTTGTTTCTACGCATCTTTGGAGTACTTGCCCCAAGTCTACCAAGCATTCTTCAAACGTATCCCCTACGACTGAAAAGTCATCCATGAATACCTCTATAGAGTCTTCTACCATGTCCGCAAAAATGGATAACATGCAACGCTGAAATGTTGCCGGGGCATTACATAGCCCGAATGGAATTCTTTTTAAATGCAAACGTTCCATAAGGGCAGGTGAATGTGGTTTTCTCTTGGTCTTCCGGTGCAATAGAGATTTGGTTGTAACCGGAGTACCCATCTAAAAAGCAGTACCAGCCCCTCTCTGATAGTCGGTCAAGCATTTGAGCCATAAAAGGCATTGGAAAGTGATCCTTTTCAGTCCACGAATTGAGCTTTCGATAATCCATGCATACTCTCCACCCGGTCACCGATCTAGTCGGCATAAGCTCCCCCTTTGCATTTGGGACTGCGGTGATACCTCCCTTTTTCAGTACACATTGCACCGGGCTTACCCATTTGCTATCCGCAATAGGGTAGATCACACCTGCGTCCAACCACTTGATGATCTCCTTTTTTACCACTTCTTGCATTGGTGGGTTCAATCTCCGCTGATGCTCAACACTAGGCTTACACTCATTATCAAGCTGAATTTTGTGAGTACAAATACCGGGAGGAATGCCCACTATAGCAGCGATGGTCCATCCTATAGATTTTATATGCTTTCGCAACACTTCAAGGAGATATTTCACCTGCCATTCAAGCAAGTCAGCTGAAATGATCACCGGTAAAGTGTTATTTGGCCCCAAGAAAGCATATCGGAGATGAGAGGGAAGAGCTTTCAATTCCAGATTAGGTGGTTCTTCTGTTGATGGCTTTGCGGAAGGACTCTCTCTACTTTTAGGCCAATATCAAACTTGATTGGAGTCTTTGAATACCGTCCTAATCCCGACAAGGCAGCTACTACTTCCTCATAGCCCTGATCTTCGAATTCATCATAATTAGCAACTACAGCTTCAAGGGGTTCATTCATGCACCTCAAATGGCTTACACTAGCTACCGCCTCATCAATAACATAATCAGTAGACACCACATGAATATCACTTGGGTGTTTCATGGATTTACAAATATTAAAGGTTACTTCATCTTCGTTCACCCGAAACTTCAATTTTCCACTTTCAACATCTATCAATGCTCTCCCAGTTGCCAAGAATGGCCTTCCCAAGATAATGGGAATTGCGGCATCTATTTCAAAATCTAAAATCACAAAATCAGCCGGAAAAATGAACCGATTGACCTTTACCAAGGTGTCATGTAGTATCCCCACATGATGTTTGATTGAACGGTCTGCCATCAGGAGTCTCAATGTGGTTGCTTTCGGTTCACCCAACCCAAGTTGTTTGTATATCGCATAGAGCATTAAGTTGATGCTTGCTCCCAAATCGCATAAAGCTTTAGGGAATTAGAGCATGCCTATGCTGCAAGGAATAGTGAATGCCCCGGGATCTTCTCTCTTTTTTATCATCTCCTTAGTCATAATTACACTACAACTATGGGAAACTTCAATTGTCTCAAAATCCAAATTCCTCTTCTTTGTGACCAACTCTTTCATGAACTTGGCGTATCCCGACATATCCAATAATGCTTCCATAAGGGGGAGGTTGATTAATAGTGTCTTGAACACTAACAAGAACTTCTTGAACTTCTCATCTTCATTTTTGTTCTTTAATCGTTGGGGAAATGGTGGAGGTATTTTGGGTAAGGGTTGCATGACTTTTGGAATTTGAACGTGTTGGTCCACTTCCATTTGTTGTTCTTTGGCAATGTTTTGATGAATAAGCAACTCTTGTTCCTCCATGCCTTCACCTTCTTCATGCTTTTGAGCATCTTCATTTCCCATCACATTACCTATTGCCACATTTCCGCTACAAATAACTACAGCCAGCCCTCTATCGTCACATTCCCTTGTTATCTTTGGTTTTAACTGAGCTGATAATAAACTCAGTTGTCCTTCGAGTGTCTTTATGGCGTCGGCATGAGAGTTCACTTTACTGTTCAATGATGAAAAGTCATATTTCATCCCTTTCAACAAATCATCCGAACCTTCAACTTTGTCAAATATGCGTGACAACAAATCATTCACCTGAGGACTGCTTGCACTCCCTTTTGATTTTGGACTTTCACTTGAGTGAGTATGGTTCTCCTCATAATCATCTTCCCTTCTCTAATAATCAGTTTACTCAGCCCAATCTTGATACTATCTCTTTTGTTCTTCTCCCTTATGATAGTTCCAACCTTGATTTTCGCCTTGTTGTAGATAGCGTGGGTAGAAACTCTCCTCGTACCTCTTGGAGTTCCAACCTTGATTCTCCCCCGGCCTTGAGTAACCGAAAGAAGAACCCTCCTCAACTCTAAACACTCCACATGTCCCCTTCATGTGCTCTTGTAGAACTTTCATTTGGGTCAACATCTTCTTGATATTCTCATCCCTCTCTCTCTTTTTATCAAGTTGCTCGTACGTTAATCGAAAATGAAATGGACAGACTTTATCCTCTTGGGTGTACCATGCTTGGTTTATCCTAGTCATTTCATCCAGAAGAAATGAAGCTACCTCAAATGGTTGTAACTTTATTAATCCTCGTACCAATTGATCAACCACTCATTTATTAACCGAATCTAGACTTTGGTAGAAATATTGAAGTAACAAATTGTTTGGTAGCCCATGAGTTGGGCATTTAAGTAGGAGCTTCTTGAAACTCACCCACATTTCATGGATGGGTTCCTCCTCCCGTCGCTTGAAACTTTGAATTTCATCTCTAAGTTTCATTATCCTTGATGGAGGAAAGAATCTTGTGTTAAATGCTATAACCAGTTCCTCCCATGATGTGATGGAATTGTTTGGTAACTGGGATAACCATTTATTAGCTTCTCCTATTAAAGACTGTGGAAATAACCACAGCCGAATTGACTCTTGAGACACATTTTTGAATAAAAAAGGGCTGCAAACCTCAGTAAAGTTTCTCATATGCTCATACGGGTCTTCGTTAGCTAGTCCTCCATATAGTCCCCTCATTTGAAGAAGATGAAGAGTTATGCTAGTGACTTCAAACATCACATTCTCATAAGTTTGTGGGATGCAAATTGCACCCATCCCACCCAATTGAGCTGAGTTGTAGACACTATTGATGTCGTCAACATCCTCTCGATGACCTGCTTGGCTGTCATTCATCTCTTCCTCACTCATGTTCACTTCTACATAGTCCAACCAATACCTACACAAAGTAGTTGAAACTACTTCAACTACAACCAATGAATTTGAGAGTGTCAAATCTTCAATCAAAGAATTGTAAGTAATGTTACTCCTTGGCAGCGGCGCCATTTTGATTAACCTATCAAGGTATTTCATCCAATACTAAATGCCAACGATCGTTCGTCAGTATAATAAACCAACTACATGAGTTGGGCTTGATCCCACAGCGAGTATTCCTTCCTTCAAAGTCAATAATAAAAGTACAATGACAATTTCTTCAATCAAACAATTCTTGCACAATTAATGTTCAAATCTCAAATTTTGGGTTTTAACTACTAATCCAAATTTACACTTCAACGCAAACAATCAAATATTAGAGTAAAGCTTGGGGAATTGATCAGCCAATATTTGAATCTCAACAAAGTGGATAAACGTTACTGCTCATAATGGGATAATTTGTTGTGGGTAGGTCGAACCATATATAAAGTAACATTCTCTCGAACAATTACCTTTTCTATGTTGAATTCTCTCGAACTTCAACATCAATCGAAAGAAGCCTAGCTATTTACCCTCATCAAATCCACTCTCTCGAGCTGGATACAAAGGAAGGATCACTTGTTTCACTCTATCGAGCTGAAACCAAGGAAACCCACTACTAAGGACGGTAAGATTGCCACCTTGGTTCCACAACTCTCTCTCTCGCAAGCGCACAACACTGAAATTGATACATGAAGTCACACAATTCAACCTCCAAACACAACAACAACCTAGACCCACTTCAAATTAACATCATTCTTCGCAACTAAGAAACACCCACTAAGTAAATTCAACAATTGGCTTCATGATCAAAACCCCAAGTAAAGGGTTTTAGCCACTCATCTCAAAAATAAGATAATCAAAATCAATTATCCCTCCCATAGTTGGGTACACACTTAGAATTATAGATGAAAATCAATTGATAATCTCCTCTCTTACAAAATCATGCTAAAATCACTCACTAAACCCTTTGGTAGTGTTTTCTCTCTAAGTAGTACCTTCCTGACATTCTGAATGAATTTCTCTCTCTAGCCAAAACTAATTTAAACAAGTTTGAAGTATCATTGCTCAAGACTACTCGACGAAGTAAGTCAGGTATCGCTGACGGATCGGTGAATCGCCGATTTCTCTTCATCTCGCCTTCATTTTTCACTTTTTCTTGGTCTGGCTACTGTAACTTTAGGCGATCTAGGTCAGGATCACCGAATGACTCTGCGATTCGCCCTTTATCTTTCCATCTCACCCATCAGCGCTTGCTTGGATCTTCTTTCGTACTTTTGGCGACCTGGTTGTCCTTCGCCGACTAGATCGATGACACGCCGAATATAGTTGTTCCTCGCCGAATTCACCCCCATTTTAGCTCCAGCATTCTCTAACTTTAGGCGGTATCTTGGAGATTTGGCTATTCGCCGAATGACATCATCGATCATCAGGTCTTTATTTCTTCATTTCTTCATTCCTTTAGCTTGCTTTGTTCATTTTTGCCTAATAGTGTCCATGCTTTGTCTCTAACTCCAAATACCTGGAACTCAAGGATTTTTATCAGCTATTGAGACAAAATATGCATTTGAGGACACTGAATCTATAAAAATAAAGCCCTAAAAGATTCCAAATCGTGGACTCATCACGCATCGCCGAGTGGTTCGACCAACACGACTTATACCTCCGAAGAAAGTGCGAACTAAAAGGTTTTAAAGGCCAAATGGTTTAAATTTTCAAAATCCTTTATCTTCTCCCATTTTTAACCCTTGTACTTTCACTCCCCACTTTAGATCTTTCATATTTTCTTGCTTTTTCCCTCGTATCTTGTGATTTCTTTGATCAGATTGTGAAAATTTGCCGCCTAGCTTTACAAATCAAATAAATTCGGCATTAAATGTTGGTTTTTCTGAACCCCGTGCTTTAACTGTGGTTGAAATCAAGTGCATTTGATGATTTGTTGTTAATTTTGTTGGGTAGTTGACTATAATCATTGTTTAATTGTTGGATTGCCCGTAATGAATTAAAATGAGTGCCTTATTGTGCGTAATTGGTTGATTCTAATGTTCTTGCTTGTTAAAATTGAGTCTAACTTGTTGGGTTGTGGTGTATATGTATTGGGTCTAGTCGGGTGAAGTCTAAGTAACCCCGAATTATGGTAAATCATGTAATTTTCCCAATGATGGAGCGTTTGACATCATTCTTAAGGGAAAAAGTCGCCAAATGGCCAATTTTGGCCAAATTGGGGGAAGTCTGAGTACCCCGAGGGCATGGGTAGTGTGGGTCTAAACTTAATTGGATAGTGTTTGTGTTTAATTTTGTTTTCGTGGGCTGCGGGTTGATTTTCAGAAAAGGGGTTGAAAACTGGCACGAGTGCCATTTGGCATGCCAAGTCAGGCTCGCCGAGTGGTTCGGCGGTTCGCCAAATTCCCCCACAGATCGCCCTTAATTTCTAAGATTGGTTGAGTTTGGTTTATAACTTTTGGCGAGATGATTGGGCTCATCGAGTTCACTCGACGACTCGCCGAAAGGCCTTCTAAATTGCCCTTCTACGCCCCTAAAATTTTAAAATACACTGTAACTTTTGGCAAGCTACTTCTAGCTCACCGATTAGTGTCGGCGATTCACCGAGTGACCCTGATCATTGCCGACCATGTTCCAGTATGTCAGCCCTGGAGGAAGAAACCAAGTCGGCGGCAGAAATAGGAAGTCAGCGAATCGTCGACCGATTCCGCAACAACGAGTTGGATCGCCCAAAGTTATAGAACTTGGGATACCCAAGACCAATGCAAAAAGGCGATGAAAGTGAGCAAACAGTGGATCGCCGAACCACTCGGCGAAGCACGACTTATCCCGCCGAGTGGACTTTTTGAGCCAAAATGCTGAAAACTATAAATTGATTTTGAAAAGGAGTTTTGAATGGTGGTTACCCAGATATTACAATTCTCTCTCAGATACTATAGTTTCCATTCTAGAGTAAGGTTTTTCTCTAAGTTTTTGAGTGCTTATTGTAGAATTCTTAAGGATTTTGACTTGGGTCTTTGAATTGAACCTTTGGAAAACATTGTAAAGGCTTGGAGACTATTACCCAGCTAATGGCTAATCGAGTTGGTAATTGTTTTTATCTTTTTATGATGTTTAGCTAAAACCCCAATTCTTGGAGTGTGATCATGTGATTATGGGTTGAATTTGCTTAAATGCTTAATTGAAGTGGGTTTAGTTATTAGTTGAGTTTTAATTTATGAATTGTAGTGTCAAATGTAGTTCTAATTTTGTGTTCCTAGCTTGCTCGAGAGAGAGGTTTCAAAACCAAAGATTTTGATTAATGGTTTGTAGGTGTTGGGTTGATATGGGTTCAGCTCGAGAGAGTGAATCCTAAACCCAATCCTACTCATCTATCTCGAGAGAGTAGATGAATTAAGGTGTGGGATGATATTATTTGTTAAGCTTGTTGATGTTCAAAAGAAATCACTTGATTCGGGAAAGTTGTTCGAGAGAAAACTATTTCACTCATAGCGTAGCCTACCCACTGATATTTAGCTATTTATTAGTAGTTTCAATTACCCATATAGTGAAATTTGCCTATAATCGATCACATCCCCAGAATTCCTCTCTATATTATTATTGCATTATTGTTTGATTGTGTTGTAGCTGATAATTACAAACCATAACCCCCCATTTGACATTCGTGGCACCCACTATAAACTTGTTTACATTTCTTTTTCGATAATTTCTATTCGTATAGCTAGTAGACCACGCTTGTACTTCCTCATCGAATTTGAACATGTACCTCTCCCTGTGGGTTCGACCCCAACTCTTTGTTTGATTTTATACTGACTAACGATCGTTCACACCTAGAATTGGATGTGGTGTGCTTGAAATGTTAAATCACCTACACCTACTTTATCTAAACAAAAAATTATACTTATTGGTTTTTGTAATGGGTTCACCGATTGAATGGTTGGAAGGATACCGTTGAGTATTCAGTTCACATTAGTAGTCCTCTTTTGGGAGAGTATTTTGAGGTTTGATGTACCGTGAATTTTTGGTATTGTTGATACATTATACTTGAAGTTTGCATACGTCTTAGACATTTTTTTGACTAGATAGGATGGTGTTTTGTTCTAATTTTGCAGGATATCGTTTTGAAGCAGTTAGAGTTGAATGTAGATGAACCAACAGGATTTTGGCAAAAAATGAGCTCATCACGAGACGTTGTTTACTTGATGGGATTTAGGTGAGGTTGTAGTTGGAGTGTTCAAGGAAGTCTGACCAAGGGTGGAACCACGGAGGCTAACGATGCCACGTCGTCTGAGTGAAGGACCTAGATGATGGTTGCCATTGAAAAGGAGTTCTAGTACTTGAACAACACAGAGACAGGACGGACCATGCATAGACCTATGGGCCGTAGGTGAAAACCATCATTTGAAGACCATATGATTTTGGCCAACTGCTGACTTATGGAGCTAACCATGGACGGTTGATTGAACCACGGACCATAGTTGGCTACCGTCGATCGAAACTGCTCAGATCGGATTTTCTTATATTTTGTTTTCCTACTTGGTTTAGGACTTAGTTTCTATAAATATAAGTTGTATTTTTTGTTTTTGGGTTGTTAGAACTTTTGTGAAACTTTACTTTGGCTTTGAGGATTATTGTGCAAACACTTTTGGCATTTTAATTCTTAAAGATTGTTAATGCAATTTGCCTTTGATTTTCAATTGAAGATTTCGGATTTCAATCTATTCCAATTGTCAGTTCATGATTTCTATTTCAAACTCAAATATGGACTGTGATAGCTCAAGCACGAATAGCTAAATCCACAACTAGGGTTGTGTGATCCATGAGTAATTGTCACGACCCAGACCATCGTGATTGGCACCCACAGTAACCCTCCGGTGGGAGAACCATTACTACAATCCAAACTAATAAATTTTATGAAAACTAAGGTATTTAAAGATATGGAAGCAGGTTTAAATGACAATAAAAATATGGAGTTCCCATAAACTCCAAAGGTTTTAACAAACAACTAACCAAACTAATGCGGAAAAACAATCCCTAGAACTTGAAAGTCAATGTACCAAAACTCTACTAACGACAAGTCTAAGGACAAGGGGTACGACCCCAAAACTAAACAACACCTTAAACAAATAGTCTAAGTCCGAAAAGAGTGGACTTAAACAAGAGAGATTCATCGCAGCCTAAAAGAACTGGCTCACCCTTGAATCCGGTCACGCTCAATAGTCACCTAGCTGAGGTCTATCAATAGCCGCCTGAAGATGCCATGTACTCAACAAAGAACAAGCAAATGCAGTATCAATACACAACCACAGTGTACTAGTAGGATCACGCGGCTATCCCAATAAGTGAAACACATGCAAGTAACCACAACATTATAAAACAAGCATATACCGAATATATACAATATTAGTCATCTTTTCAGGATCAATGCAACATCACACGTTCTCAATAATACACATTGATTATCAATTTAGAGCAACATACAGTCTTCCAATATCAATCATCAGTAGATATGAACGTAATCATCACAAGTAGATACACAACACAATTTATTGGTCCTCTCATGGAACCCAATTCAATGGTCCTCTCATGGAACTCACACCCAAACTATTAGCATACCGGAATGTGGTACCCGATCCAATGTTTATGCCGGAACGTGGCAACCGATCCCATATTTATGCTGGAACGTGGCAATCGATCCCATGTTTATGTCAGAACGTGACAACCGATCTCATGTTTATGCTGGAATATGGCAATCGATCCATTAAACAAACCACTACCACATTCACAATGTATATTCTCACAATCATACAACAAGAGGTGATTCATGGCATACAATTATTCAATTATCCTTAATTTACGATTAGAGTAATCAATAATGCAACATTCATATACATACATGCATTATAATGAGCAATTACAAACATATATCACACCAACATGAAATCACAACCATCACCTACCTCGAATCCAAGCTTGAATCCCCTAAGGCACTTAAATCTTCCCTTTCCAAATTCTTCCTGCTTGTTCGCCATCTAAAAACATACAATTAATGCAAGGATCAATAAACGAGGCCTAATTACCCAGATTATAATCAACATTATCAACCCTAGGTCAACCCAAGATCCCAATACCCAAAATAGGGGTTTTTCCACCATTAACTTCAGATCAAAACCTTTCCCCAATGATAATTACTAAAGAACCATGTTCTACGGATCGAAAAATGGATTCGGAGAGTTAAAACCTTACCTTTAGCCTCAAGAATGGTGAAAAATGGTCAAGAACTCGTCTGGGGTTGTTCCTTAGCTCTCAAAGTCGTAAAGTGCAGAATAAAGACGTTTTGGGGTTTATTTACGACCTAAAGTCACGTCAGACCCACCACAACGGTCCTCACCCCACTACAGCGGCCCCACCCTGGCGGTAGAAATCCCTCCCCAGCAGCTTACACGGAACCAGTGAGCTATTTTAATATTTCCAAGACCTCTATGTCACAACACACCTTTAACCAACGACGCTCAGAAAATATTGTTCACGCTAAGATCAGTTTCGGAAGTTCTACTCACCCGAATTCAATTTCGTAAAGTCGTACGGGTTCCTTAACGTCTTAGCTATCTAGTTGTGTGATCAAAATCATAATTATATCTCTCATTTGTTACCATATTTCCCTAGACCTCACTGACTCTGATTTCGTCCAATCTGGACTAGGCTAGGAAATCCAAATTTATTACTCAAAATTTTTCTGGCCCTAATTCTTTCCCCATTGGCTTTTCTATAACGACGGGAACATGTCGTTATAGTAATTAACAAAGTAAAACCAATAACTAAGTAATTCTTGAATAGTGTTTATGCATGTGTTGTTAATCCTTCCATTTAGAATTCTTTTTAACGGTGTGCAACGTTAGAACTTGCCTCATTCATACTTGCCGAACCAAGGAGGTAAAGAATGAGAAAGGGATTAAAAAATAGAGATTTAAACATGATAATCTACTATCTAATAGCCTGACCCACTTACTACGAAGGCTGATCTGGGGTTAAGGGTAAGGGTTAGTAAAACATACACCCGTAGACAAACCAAGTTGCATGGTGAAATTCCCTATTTGGAGGACCAATCACTTAGAGATACATAACTTACCAACCTTTCATGTTAACACTAGGATAGAGTTAGGATTATTGGAATTACTGCGTTAAGAACTCATATGGAACACATGTACCCTAGTTTTCATCAGATATTGATTATTCAAACTGCAAATTGTGATTACTTTTTACTTGTTACTTCAAATCAATCAACCATTATTTTATATACAAATATCCCTTTTTTCGAAAGTAGTGTTACTGAACGTAGATAATCATAAGTTAGCCTAAGTCTAGACCATAATCCTCGTGGGATTGACCCTAACCTAAAAGTTAGGTTCTTTATCTGACAACAACCGCTTATACTTCTTTCAGAAGGTGTAATTTGGGCGTATCAAGATTAAATTTCCCAAATGGGAGAAAATAATTCAGTGTGTTGCTTATTCATTATCTTCTATTGAAGCCTCTGGACTATATAAATTATTGAGATCAGAATTCAAAAAGTTTGAGGGACATCCACAAGTATAAGAATTGGAGTTTTATACTCTTGTAGTTGATAAGAAATGGAAAAATGTGGGCATGGCTCCAAAACTTCTATGCGGATCATTTATTAAAGCTAACATCAATGGTGTTTTTCATTGGATGGACTGAGAAAAAAGTGACATCATATAATCCCTTAACAGGTTGATAGAAGAGGTGAAGTCCCTTCCAACTCCGCATGGTCTTGAAACACCGTCATATTGCTTGTCACTACTGGAATTGAGGAATTGTCTATGTTGTGTAATACTGACTGTAATCAGTACGTTGATATCGGTGTTTTTAAAAAATTGGGCAAAAAAGTATTTATTGAAAGATTTCTCAATATTTTTATTAGGCATAATATAGATTCAAATAGTCAACTTGATAACATAATCTGCATAAAATCGGCATAACAAAAATTAAAAAAAGGCAAAATAATCTCAACATTCAAAAGAACTTAACAAATATTTAAAATTCAAGTTCATCCTAAAAGTTGGTTACTTATTATGTTAAAAAATGATTGCAGTAACTAAAACCAAACTTAACGCTCCTCCCTTGCTTTAGATACTGCAATTTAAAAGATTTTCTTCTCCTTGATTAGTGCTTCTACAACTTGTCCTTGAAGATTGTCCTTAAGTTTGCACACTTTTGTAAAATGACCGATTTGTCTGCAATTTCCACATATTGCATCAGGTCTCCACCAATAAAAAGTTTCTAAGTGTGTTTTCCTTTTGCAGTATTTGTTAGAAGGATAATTACATTTTTCTTTTTTTTTTTGTTCATAAGAAGCACCCTCAGTAACATTATCTTGCATGAAGTCTCTTCTTTGATCTTGTGCTTGAAGAACTCTTATTAGATCTTAGACATAGATAGCACAAAGATCTTCTGACTCTTCCAGAGAAAATTTTTTAGACTTGAATCTCTCTGAAATTATCACAAGAACTTTTTCTACTATCCTGTTGTCTTTGAAATTCTTGCCAAGCAATCTGATTTTAGTAACGATCAAAAAAATCTTGTTAGAATACTTAACAATAGTTTCATGTTCTTTCATCCTAAGAGATCCAAAATCCTTTTTCAAATTCAAAATATACATTTTTCTGACTCGGTCACTTCCTTGATGTTTTTTTAAAAAAATTCCCTAGCTTCTTTTGTCGTCTGACAAGCAATGATTTTAGAAAAAATCAATCCATGACTGAAATTTTGAATTAAAGTTTTGGCTTTGAATTTTTTGGTTTTTTCATCACAATAAGATTTAATTAGAGTAACGATGGGATTTTCAGGGAGAGGTTTTAAGGGTATATATTCCATTATATCTTCCCACATATCATAGGCTTCAAGATATGATTTCATTTTCACTAACTACATCTGATAGTTTTCACCAGTGAAAATTTTAGAGGAATTCAAAAAGAGACTGTTGCCTGCCATTATTTTTGGTTAAAAATTGATTTAGAAAAGCTTGTGCATTAAAAAAAGAACATATTGAAAATAGTATCCCTAATGGGTTAAAAGGATTGAAAATAGCCCATGTAGGTTAAAAGTAACATGGTAGTTCTTTGGAAGATTTCATAGATCCCGTAAGATCAATAAGGCACTTGATACCATTGTTGGAGTTTTTGAAAAATGGGGAAGCAAAAAGTATTGATTAAAATGTCTCTCAATGTTTTCATTAAGCATAATAGGGCTTTAAATAGCCAACTTGATAAAAAATATGCAGAAAATTTGCATAAGAAAAATTCAAAAAAAAAGCTAAATAACCAATCAAAACAACCTAACAAATACTTACAATTCAAATTATCCTAAAACTAGGTAACATATTATGTTAAAAATGATTGCAGTAACAAAAACCAAACTCAACAATTGATATATAATGCTTACAGATTTGAGGAATTGTCTGTGTTTGACTAAAGATAGCATTTTTATGGATTATATTCGGTATTTTATGGATACATATAATTTTGAAATGATATTAGTTTGGAAAGATGTAGAGTTCTTGATTCAAAGTGGCACAAAAGTAGATTTGACAAACCAAAGGAGAAGAAGTTCAGGGTGATAATTGTTAACGGTAATTTCACTGCAACGACTAGATATATTCCAACCATTAACAAGCTCAAGACTATCATGGGGGACAACTTTTGTAATGACCCTCTAGATAATTTTCGTGATTATGCCTCTAATTCATCATTAAGAGTGCTTTTATAGCGATGTTGGGACTAACAGTTCGGTCACCTAGTTGTTCGTTTGGTTTTATGCTAGTTTTAGTGTTTTGGAGCTTTTGAACCTTGAATGGTCATTAATTATCTAAAATTTAAGAAGATGATATGAGAATACAATTCTGACAATTCAATCAGCTCTAAAAGTGTCATTTTAGGCTATTAGTATGGTTGGCATGACTCCTGAGGCTGTCTGTGCGAGTTTGTGCAATTTGGTGTTTTATATATCAAGTTAAGTCCAAAACTTGACTTTAGTCAATATTCTGAGTAAACGAGCTCGGATGAGAATTATGTCAACGTAGTCTAACAACTTAGAAATTGGAAAGTTGGATTAAGAAGGTAAATTTTAGTTTTTTGTTACTGGTACAGTGATCGATGAGTCCCATCTATGGACTGTAAAAGGGTCTACGAGCCATAGAAGGTGAGTCTTAGAAGTTGAGATGAGTTTCGGGAAAATTCAAGTTTTTGAAGTTTGACCTACAAGTGAACTGGATGGATCGTAGAATGTTTGATTGGTCGTAGGATGGTTTCGTAGAATTGAAACAGCCTTCGTGAAATTTTGGACTTAAAGTTGAGGACTACAAATGGGCTCTATGGACAATAGAATGTTTGATGGCTTGTAGAAGGGTTTCGTAGAAAGTTGGCCAATTTTGTATCCCAGTAACTTGACCTACGGTTGACCGGTACGGTTCGTAGAATGTTCTACAGTCTATAGGTCCAAACCATAGAGTCCTCCGACATTTATTTCTTAAGGGTATTTGGGTTTTTTTCCTATATATTAATACCTATACTATATCGTTTTGACGTTAATTTTAAGACCTATTACTACCTTTCAACTCCTAAATCTATCGAAAACCCTTTCATCCTCTCAAATCCCCAATTCTTATCCAAGTTCATCCCTTCCAATTCCCTCAAGCTGAAGGAAGAAAGTTAGAGTTTCAAGCTTCAAGTTTTTTTTTTCTCCATCGCATTTAGGATTTGCTTATCAAGGTATGTGGGAATTCACCAATGGATTTTCATTCGTCGATTGGGTCCCAAAAGATCTAAATTCTTTCAATTCAAAGTCACCTAATTTTGATTAGGGTTCATGCAATTTCCATGGGTCTTATTTGATTTTGAGTTAATTGTTCAATTTCAATCTTCCTATGCATGTTTAGATTCAATTATTTAGTTTTCAATCAAGTTCATATGAACTCATGCATTATTCATGATTTGACTATGAATTTTTGAAGAAAGCTTATGAAGTTATGAATGTGATTTATGATAGTTATGCATGCTTTATGAAAAATATTGTAATGATCCTACTCAACTCAGTAGAATTAATTAGGCAAATAAAGGAATGGCCGTAGTGGGAATCGAAGTTGAATTGCTGAATAATAACTTAGTCCAAAATTAACGGCTAAAATCACGAGTCATTAATTAGGTGAGCAGCAGTAGTTATATAACGACTTGGAAGGAAGGAATCACTTAGCGATAATTCTGGTAAAATCTTCCTCCTCTTTCTCGTACTATTTCTCTCCTCTTTTCTTCTTCTATCCTCTAACTTCAGATCTTCTTTTCTTCCTTCTATAGATTCAAGACACACCAGAGATGTCCATTTAATTTAGTTATCATAGACTAATTCATTTTTTCAATTCCTTGTAGTTAATATCCAGTTTTCCTATTGAATATAATCAGAAAATTGTCCCAAAAACAAGAGTTTCGCTTCTTATTTGTGAATTACAGTCAAGTCTTTATTGAGATCCTAACAATTGGTATCAGAACAATGTCCATGTGACCTGTGTGGTAGAAAATGGCTGACGCAACAAGAGCTAGGATGGTGGAGGAAACGTTGGCTAGACATGACGAGGTCTTAACGGAGGTACTGGCTAATCAACAGGAGATTCAAAATACACATACGGGGAACCAAGGAACATTGGAGTTGATCCTTGATCGACTAACAACTCGAGAGAGAGTACCTAATCGAGCCCATGGAGAACACCAACAAGGAGACGACATACTTCCTAATCTGGCTCAGGAACAAAGGCCAAACAGGCTACAGATGGTTAGGATTCCCCCTCCCAAGTGGGGGTTACCTAGTTTTGAAGGTCATGAACCTAAGGTTTAGCTGTGAAAGTGTGAAAGGTATTTCAACTTGTATAGAACGCGGAGCATCTGAAAGTAGAAGCAGCTGCCTTGTATATGAATGTGTTAGCAAAGACTTGGTATCACTCCTTAGTACTGAGTAGAGGGTTGGTTAATTGGGTGGATTTCAAGAAAGAGTTGATTAGTAGGTTTGTGTAACGACCTTTTCCTGTCGTTATAGAAATGCCAATGGGGGGAAATTTGGGGCTGAAAAACTTTTTCGTAGTATTTGGATTTTCCCAACCTAGTCCATATTTGGACGAAATCAGAGTCTTTAAGGTGTAGGGAAATCTGGTAACAACCGGGTGAGTTAATTATGATTTTGATTACATGAGTAGTTAGATAACTCGTTAAGGAATTTGTACGACTTTACGGAATTGAATTCGGGCGAGTAGAACTCCCAGAATCGATCTTAGCGTAAAGGGTATTTTATGAGCGTCATTGGTTAGAGGAGTGTTGTGAAATGAGGATTTTGAAATTCTTTAAATAGCTCTATATTTCTTGCAACCTGCCTTGGCGGGGATTTTGGTCAGTTTGGCGGGCCGCTGTAGCGGGGTGGTGGCCGGTGTGGCGGGTCAAATGCGACTTAAAGTCGTAAATAAACCCCTAAACGGCTTTTTTTGCACTTTTTGATCTTTAGAGCCAAGGAACGAACCCAGACGATTCTTGACAGTTTTCCACCATTCTTGAGGCTAAAGGTAAGCTTTTCACTCCCCGAATCCATTTTTCGATCCGTAGAACGTAATGGAATGGGTAATTATTGATCGGGAGGGTTTTGATCTAGATTCTATGGTGGAAACATCCCTATTTTGGATACTTGAGATCATGGGTATGATCTACGGTTCATAGAATTGTTAGCAATTTGGGTAATTAGTGATTGTTTATTGATTTATGTATTATATTGATTGTTTGTAGACCAAGAACAAGGGGAACAAATCCAAAAAGGGAAGGATCAAGTTTCTTAGGGTTTCAAGCTTGTTTCGAGGTAGGTGATGGTTGTGATTCTATGATTGTGTGATGTATGTTTGTTCTTACTTCATTAAGATATATGTATGTATGTGAATGTTGCATTATTGATCACACTTGTTGTAAATGAGATAGATGAATAACTATATGCCATGAATCACTTCTCGATTGTATGATTATTGAGAATGTACTTGTGATTGTGATTGTGGTGTGTTGATTGGATCGGATACCGCATTCGGGTATACTAATTGGGATCGGTTGCCACTTTTCGGCATAATTATGGGATAGGTTGCCACGTTCCGGCATAAATATTGGATCGGGTACCACGTTCCGGTATGCTAAAAGTTTGGGTTTGGGTTCCATGAGAGGACCAATGACTTGTTATAAATGTATATTGTTGAGCATGAGATAATCGATATTGTATATGTTAGGTATTTTGCATGTTTATAATGTGGTATTGACTTGCTTATGTTACACTTAGTAGGATAGCCGTGTGATCCTACCAGTACACTATGGTTGTGTACTGATACTGCGCTTACTCTTTCTTTGTTGAGTACAAGGCATCTTCAGGCAGCTATTGACAGACCTCTCTTAGAAGATCAATGATCATCATTCGAATTCAAGGGTGAGTCAGTTCTTCCGGGCTGCTATGGGTTCTCTTTCGTCTATGTCCACCATTTCGGACTTAGACTTTTCTAGTTAGTGTATTTGTTCATTAGTTTGGAGTTGTGATCCATCTTGTTTAGACTTGTTGAACTTTAAATGTTTTGGTACATTGACTTTCAGGTTCTAGGTGTATTTTTCGCAATGTTAGTTGTTAGATATTTTGTTTGAAGTTTATGGGAACTTCAATTTTAGCTATTATTCTTATTTTTTGTATCCTTAAATGCTTTAGTTTTTGGTTTAGTTGCTTGGTTTGGGTTGTAGTAGTGGTTCACCGACAAGAGGGTTAGTGTGGGTGCCAATCACGACGGTCTGGGTCTTGACAAAGTTGGTATCAGAGCCTAGGTTTGTCGATCTCGATGTACCAAATTGAGTCTCGCGGAATAGTACGGGGACACTTTTACTTTTCTTCGAGAGGCTATAGGACTTACGGAAATCTCTCTATTTTTCTCTTGTCTCCTTTCGTGCTATAACTTGATTCCAATTGGTATCTGTCGATTCAAATTGGTATCTAACTTCCTTCACTCTTCTGTCCACAGATGGTTAATACTAGATACAAGGGCGTCAGGCCCGTAGCTCCTGTCAGTGCTCCAGCTGAGGAATCTGCAGTGAGAGGTCGCGATCGAAGCAGTGGTAGAGAAAAAGCTAGGGGTAGGGGCCGTGGAAGAGTAGCGCCTGCTGGGAATGGAGCTCCTGTTAAGAATGCTCATGTGAATAAGAACCCTCATGCGCATCATGAAGAAATTGAAGAGTAGAATGTTGATATTAAGAATGTTGAGGATGTGGGACAAGAGGAAGAGGCGCAGGCTGAGACTATCGATGTTCCCCCATAGACCCAGTGTTAGCTCGACAGATCATTTCATTCTTGAAGGGGTTGGTTGGTCTTGGAGTGCTTCCTTCTGCTCAAGCAACTCAAGCTCCTACTAATCCTCCTGTTGCTAGCACTGCGCCCAAAATAGGTGGGACTGGAGGTAATGATGCTTTCTTCTATCCTTTGGTGGGTTCTGGTGTGACTGGTAATGAGCATGAAATGTTGACTAAGTTTTTGAAGCTAAAGCCTCCTGTGTTTCTTGGTTCTGAGAATGAGGATGCTTATGAGTTCATCTTAGATTGCTATGAGAGGTTTCAAAAGTTGGGAATTGCCCATAATCATGGGGTTGAGTTTGTGTCTTTTCAACTTCAAGGTGAGGCTAAGCAATGGTGGAAAGCTTATATGGAATGCAGATCTTTTACTTTACCTCCACTTACTTGGACCCAATTTCATGCTCTGTTTCTATAAAAGTATGTACCTAGGACTTTGAGGGATCGCAAGAAGGATGAGTTCATGGCTTGGGAGCAAGGTGGTATGATTGTGGCTACTTATGATGCCAAGTTCCATGTTTTGTCTAGATATGCTACTCAAATGGAGATGACCGAGGAAGAGAGAATTCGGTTATTTATTAGGGGACTAAATTCTGAGTTACAAGTATTATCTATTCATATGACTTCTGCAGAGAGGAGCTTCGATGAAGTAACAGACTATGTTAAGAAATTGGAGGGGGTGAGGCGAGACGATCAAGCTAAGGCATGGGAAAAAAGGGCCAAGAACTTGAGTAACTTTCCAAGGTTCTTATTCCAAGGGGTTCGGAAGGCCAACGCTTGCAGCCAAGCCAATTCAGTCCGCTATGCCCGCCTCTACAGGTAGTTACTCAGAAACTCCATCTCATAATTTTCAAGATAGCCAAGGAGTCGCACCTTCAACGGGCAGCACACCATCTTTTGATCATACTTGTTACAACTGTGGAGAACCTGGGCATATGAGGAGAGATTGTCCCCACCCATGCGTGTTTGAGTCTGTGCAACAGCAGACTAGGGTAGTGGTACCCACGAGAAATGATAATAATGGTAGAGGGCATCCACAAGGTGGGCGAGGAGGTAATCAGCGAGGCTGTGGAGGTAGAGTAAATGGTAATGCAGGCAGGGGTAACGCGCAACCAGGCAGGGAAGTGGTTTGTCAAGATGATAGGGCTTAGTGTTATGCCTTTCCGGGCAAGCATGAGGCAGACACGTCTGACGCGGTGATCACAGGTACTATTCTTGTCTGTGACCGGATGGCTAATGTGTTATTTGATCCGGGTTCTACTTATTGATATGTATCTGTGAGATTTGCCTCAAAGTTTGATATGATTTGTGATATACTTGATGCCCCTATCCATGTTTCTACCCCAGTCAGAGAGTCAGTCATAGTTAGCCATGTCTATCGTGCTTTTCCTATTTTGTTTATGGGTTTTCAGACTTGGGCTGATTAGGTGATTTTGGATATGACTGATTTTGATATAATCTTAGGAATGACTTGGCTGTCCCCCTATTATTGTGTGCTTAATTGTAATACTAAGTTCGTAACTCTAGAAATTCCGAAAAGGGACAAATTAGAGTGGTAAGGGGTGTACAAGCCTAAGCAAACTAAGATCATATCATCCATTCGGGCTAAGAAATTGATAGGGTAGGGTTGTTTGGCTTATTTGGCTCATATTAGGGATGTTGAGATTGAGGCTCCATCCATTGGGTCTATTCCTGTGGTGTCAAAATTTAGAGAAGTGTTTCCTAGTGACTTGCCTGGTATGCCTCCGGATAGAAATATAGATTTTTACATTGATTTAGAGCCTGGTACGCGCCCCATTTTTATTCCTCCATATCGTATGGCTCCGACACAATTAAGAGAGCTTAAGGCTAAAATCTAAGAACTTCTTGATAAAGGATTTATTCGTCCTAGTGCTTCCCCATAGGGTGCTCTAGTTTTGTTTGTTAAGAAAAAGGATGGTAGTATGAGAATGTGTATAGATTACCGGCAATTGAATAGGTCACTATTCGGAACAAGTACCCTTTGCCTCGAATAGATGATCTTTTTGACCAATTGCAAGATGCATCAGTTTTCTCTAAGATTGATCTAAGATTTGGTTACCCTCAATTGAAAATTAGACCTGAGAATGTGCCCAAGACGCCGTTTAGAACTCGCTATGGGAACAATGAGTTTTTGGTTATGTCGTTTGGTTTGACCAATGCGCCTGCAACTTTCATGAGTTTGATGAATGGGGTGTTCAAACCGTTCCTTGATTCATTTGTTATAGTTTATTGATGATATTTTGGTCTATTCGAAAAGTGAGAAAGAGCATGCAGACCATCTTCATAGTGTTTTGGGTGTTCTTGGAAAGCAAAAGTTATATGCTAAATTTTCTAAGTGTGAATTTTGGTTGAAATCGGTTGCATTTTTGGGGTATGTAGTTTCAAAATAAGGGGTAATGGTAGATCCCCAAAAGATTGAGGCAGTTAAGAATTGGGTTAGGCCAAGCTCTGTGACAGAAGTTAGGAGTTTTGTGGGGCTCGCTAGCTACTATCGTCGATTTGTGAAAAAATTTGCTTCCATTTACACTCACTTGACTAACTTGACCAAAAAGGAGGTACCCTTCGAATAAACTGAAAAGTGTGATGAGATCTTTCACAAGCTCAAGACTCTGTTGACCACTGCGCCCATTCTAGCATTACCGGTTGAAGGTAAGGATTTTATTATTTATTGTGATGCTTCACATTCTGGTTTGGGTGCTGTGTTGATGCAGGATAAGAATGTTATAGCTTATGACTTGCGTCAATTGAAGGTGCATGAGAGAAATTATCCAACACATGATTTAGAGTTGGCAGCGGTAGTGTTTGCTCTTAAGATATGGCGGCATTACCTCTATGGTGTTAAGTGTGAAATGTGTACTGATCATCGTAGTTTGTAGCATGTGTTCACTCAAAATGATCTAAATTTGAGACATCAAAGGTGGATAGAGTTACTTAAGGATTATGATGTGACCATTCAATACCATCCGAGCAAGGCTAATGTGGTGGTAGACGCTTTGAGTAAAAAAGCGGTGAGTATGGCTAGTTTAGTTTGCTTGAATGTATCCAAGCGACCTTTGGCTAAAGAAATTCAAACCTTAGAGTCTAAGTTCATGCAGTTGGGCATCTCAGAAAGAGGTGGGGTGTTAGCTAACATTGAAGTGAGGGCCACATTCATTGATGAGATCAAGGCCAAACAATTTGAGGATGAGAAATCGAAAGAGCTTATAAAAAAGACTGCGAATGGTAAGGCACAAGAGACCACTCTTGATGTTGATGGTGTGCTAAATTTTAAGGGAAGAATCTGTGTTCCTAGAGTAGATGACTTGATTGAGAAATTGTTGGCAGAGTCTCATGGTTTGCGATATTCTATTCATCCGGGTGTGACCAAGATGTATCGAGATTCGAAGTGAATTTATTGGTGGCCGGGCTTGAAGAAGGATATAGCGGAGTTTGTGGCGAAGTGTCAAAATTGTCAATAAGTGAAGTATGAACATCAAAGGCCTGCAGATTTGCTTCAGAGAATGCCAATTCCAGAATGGAAGTGGGAAAGAATAGCCATGGATTTTGGGGTTGGTTTTCCAAAGACTTTGGGGAAGTTTGATTCTATTTGGGTAGTGGTTGATAGATTGACTAAGTCAGCCCATTTTATTTCGGTAAGAATAGATTATAATGCTGAACAATTGGCTAAGGTCTATGTGAAAGAGATAGTGAGGTTTCATGGGGTACCCCTCTCTATCATCTCAGACTGTGGTACCCAATTCACATCCAAGTTTTGGAGGAAATTGCATGATGAATTGGGCACACAACTCACTTTTAGTACAGTCTTCCATCCACAAATAGACGGGCAGTCGGAGAGGACTATTCAAGTATTAGAAGAGATGTTGAGGGCATGTGTACTTGATTGTGGAGGGCATTGGGATAAATTCATACCTTTGTGTCAGTTCTCCTATAATAATAGTTATCACTCCAACATTGATATGGCACCATTTGAGGCACTCTGTAGGAGGGGATGTAGATTACCCATAGGATGGTATGAGGCTGAAGATGAAACCTTTAGGGATATATTTAGTGAAGGATGCTCAAGATAAGGTGAGGAGCATTCAAGCTAAGATTTTAGCAGCCTAGAATAGGCAAAAGAAGTATACGGATCATAAGGTAAGAGACTAGGTGTCTCAAACCGGTGAGAATGTTCTTCTTTAGGTATCACCCATGAAAGGGGTGATGAGATTTGGTAAGAAAGGTAAGCTAAGTTAGTGATACATTGGTCCATTTGAGATTCTTGAATGTGTGGGACTGGTAGCGTATAGATTGGCTTTACCTCCTAATTTATCGAAAGTTCATCCGGTATTTCATGTGTCTATGTTGAAGAGATATCATGGTGTCGGGGTTATATCATTAAGTGAGACTCAATTGTGAAAGACAAAGACCTCCAGTATGAGGAGGAAGCGATTGCAATTTTTGATCGTGATGTGCTCAAGTTGAGGACCAAGGAGATTAAGTCTGTGAAAGTTCAATGGAAGCATTGTCTAGTTGAGGAAGCTACTTGGGAAACCGAGAGAGACATGCGAGACAAGTATCCCCAATTGTTCGTCGATTCAGGTACTACTTCATTCCTTCCTTAGCCTATTTTCCTAAGTTTTGTCACTAAGGGACGAGTGATGGGTAAATTGGTATCTATTGTAACGACCTGTTCCCGTCGTTATAGAAATGCCAATGGGGAAAAATTTGGGGCCGGAAAACTTTTTCATAGTATTTGGATTTTCCCAACCTAGTCCAGATTTGGATGAAATAGGAGTCTTTAAGGTGTAGGGAAATCTGGTAAAAACCGGGTGAGTTAATTATGATTTTGATTACATGAGTAGTTAGATAACTCGTTAAGGAATCCGTACGACTTTACGGAATTGAATTCGGGCAAGTAGAACTCCCGAAATCGATCTTAGCGTAAATGATATTTTATGAGCGTCGTTGGTTAGAGGTGTGTTGTGAAACGGGAATCTTGGAATTCTTAAATAGCTCTCTGTTTCGTACAACCTGCCTTGGCGGGGATTTTGGTCGCTTTGGCGGACCACTGTAGCGGGGTGGTGGCCGATGTGGCGGGCCAGACGCAACTTAAAGTCATAAATAAACTCCTAAACGACTTTATTCTGCACTTTTTGATTTTAGAGCTAAGGAACGAACCCCAAGTGACTCTTGACAGTTTTCCACCATTCTTGAGGCTAAAGGTAAGCTTTTCACTCCCCGAATCCATTTTTCGATCCGTAGAACGTAATAGAATGGGTAATTATTGATGGGGGAGGATTTTTATCTATATTCTATGGTGGAAACAGCCCTATTTTGGATACTTGGGATCATGGGTATGATCTAGGGTTTATAGAATGGTGAGCGATTCAGGTAATTAGTGATTGTTAATTAATTTCCGTATTATATTGATTGTTTGTAGACCAAGAACAAGCGGAACGAATCCGGAAAGGGAAGGATCAAGTTTCTTAGGATTTCAACTTGTTTCGAGGTAGGTGATGGTTGTGATTCTATGATTGTGTGATGTATATTTGTTCTTGCTTCATTATGATACATGTATGTATGCGAATGTTGCATTATTGATCACACTTGTTGTAAATGAGATAGATGAATAACTATATGCCATGAATCACTTCTTGATTGTATGATTATTGAGAATGTAGTTGTGATTGTGGTGCGTTGATAGGATCGGATACCGCGTTCCGGTATACTAATTGTGATCGGTTGCCACGTTCCGGCATAATTATGGGATCGGTTTCCACGTTCATAAACATTGGATCGGGTACCACGTTCCAATATGCTAACAGTTTGGGTTTGGGTTCCATGAGAGGACCAATGACTTGTTATAAATGTATATTGGTAAGCATGTGATAATCGATGTTGTATATGTTCAGTATTTTGCATGTTTATAATATGGTATTGACTTGCTTATGTTAAACTTAGTGGGATAACCGCGTGATCCTACCAGTACACTGTGGTTGTGTACTGATTCTGCACTTGCTCTTTCTTTGTTAAGTACAAGGCATCTTTAGGCGGCTATTGACAGACCTCGCTTAGAGGATCAGTGATCATCATTCGAATTTAAGGGTGAGCCAGTTCTTCCGGGCTGACATGGGTTCTCTTTCGTCTATGTCCACCATTTTGAACTTCGACTTTTCTAGTTAGTGGTTTTGTTCATTAGTTTAGGGTTGTGACCCATCTTGTTTAGACTTGTTGAACTTTAGATGTTTTGGTACATTGACTTTCAGGTTCTAGGTGTATTTTCCGCAATGTTAGTTGTTAGATCTTTTGTTTGAAGTTTATGGGAACTTCTGTTTTAGCTATTATTCATGTTTTCGTATCCTTAAATGCTTTAGTTTTTGGTTTAGTTATTTGGTTTGGGTTGTAGTAGTGGTTTTCCCACTGGAGGGTTAGTGTAGGTGCCAATCACGACGGCCTGGGTTGTGACAGTTTGAAGATGAGTTGCTAGATTACATTGTTGAAAAGTTTAGCAGGCTGGTTCAAATAGGTTCTGTGGATGAATTTCTCGGAAAATTTGAGGACATCAAAGCGCAAATGCTTGTGAGGAGGAATCCACACCTCAATGGTGCACACTTTCTATAAAGTTTCATGGGAGCATTAAAGGAGGAAATCAGGTTCACTATAAAGATGTTCAAACCAACTACTCTTAAGTTGGCAATTAAGAAAGCTAGAATGCAAGAGAAGGCAATTGAAGCTGTTCAAAGGAGAAACAAGGTTACCACTAAGCCTGCTATTGCTATGAGCCAGAATTCCCTTTGAAAGGCCTTAGGAAGCTCGACCAGTAGACTTAATTCTTTTAAACTTAGTCCTGAAGTTTATGAGTACAGGAAAAGCAATAGGTTGTGTTTTCAATGTAGAGACAAGTACACTGTAGGGCATCAGTGTCGACCAAAGCAATTGAATTGCTTAACGGCAGAAGTGGAGACTACTAAAGGAGTATCTGCAGAGGTGGAGGACCCAACCTATATGGACCTAAGTATTGAAGGGGGGATAGAACATGAAGTGCAAAAAGCAGTCTATTGGAATGCATTAACAGGGAGCAATCAGGGTTAATATTATATTGGTGAGTGGTATTGTGAAGAATAGGAGCCTCACCATGTTGACTGATTCAGGAAGCACTCATAGTTTCATTGATCAACACACAGTCATCGGAGCAAGTTATAAAGCTAGTTATTGTGCGCCAGTAAAAGTCACAGTAGCTGATGGTAACTATGTCATCTACACATCTCATTGCCAAGGGTTTAAGTGGAAAATGAACGGGAGGTCCTTCCGATAGTATCTGCTTATCATTCCTCTAGGTGGATGTGACCTTGTGTTGGGGAATGACTGGATGAAAAAGTACATTCCAACCAAGTTTGATCACGAGAAGAGAATGACGTTTGAGCGGATTTATTTTGAGATCCCTATCTTGATATCCATACTTTTTCAAACTGTAACAAGAATCTCCTTAAAATTGTTGGTGTAATTTACCACAAATACAAAATATTACAGTTGGAAATAAAATGACTAAAATGAAATAAACAAATCTTTAGGTTGATGCACAAATATCTTGCTCTCTTTAAGGATATTCAAGCTCAATGTGACATAATCTACAAGATCTAGCAATATATATCTTGACTTGTCCCCTCCAGGATACAACAGCCCAACAACATTGTACAACTCAAACAACTCCGGAGTAGTTGAAGAGTTCAAAGCTCCACAAAAGAACACTTTCATTCAACATATAAATATTCTCTTTTGTCTAGTGAATATAGTTGAAGACTAAGAATATTTTTCCTTGTGTCAACTCTCTCTATCACTATACTAATCTCAATATAAACTTCTCATCTTTCTTGCATTATTTCTTTTCTTACTTGGGATACTTCACAAAGGAAGAAACATCACTATTTATAGGTGAATAAATCTTCCATATAATAAACTGCCAGAATGAGGGGTAGCAATATGTGTATGTAAATGGGATAGATGCTACATAAGTTACAAGACACTAATGGTCATATGAGTTACAAGAAGCTAATGATAATGAGAGTTACAAGAACTAATTGTCATATAACTTACAAGAACCAATTGTCATCTTCTACCACAATTTATACCCACTAACATATGCACTTAATATTTTATTTTGATAATAAAATACATATACACCAATACTCACGAGCTCGTCGGAGCTCGTGGTGTGAGAAGCTAGACCGGTGAGGTTGAGATCTGGTGGTTTCGTGGGTTGGAGAAGAAGGGAAAAATGGGGGTCATTTGAGTTTGGTTTTCGCCGGAGGACTGGGGCTGTTGATTGATTGGTGTTGATATGTTCATCATTGTGCTCGCCGGAGATTGGTGGTGGTTCCAACGAGTTCGGGGTCTGGTTTAGCCGAAAAAAATAGAGAATGGAAATGGTTCACCAGATTTCACCAAAGCTCGAAGCTCGCGGTGGTAGGTTGTTTTCGGTGGCTGTTGTGGATTTGTTGTAGAACTGTTTGGTGTGTCTTGTTTTGTGATGGTTTGGGTTTGAGTTGTTGGTAGCAGAGATGGAAAGAGAAGCGCGAGATGGGGTTGTTTGTTAGGACGAAACGAGTTGTTATGGTTCGAAAATGGTGGTGGAATAGTGGATCTAGCTAGAGAGGAAAGGGTATGGTACTATTTGGGCGGTGGTGGCCTTTTTGGCGGCTGGAGGCAGTGAAGAGCCGTGGTTTTGGGTGGTAATGAGTCTTTTTGTGGTGGTAGACTTGCCAGATTCTGGCAGAGCTCCGGAGAGTTTATCACCGGAAAAAATAATGAACAATAAAAGAATTTTTCAACACTAAAATCTAAATATTACACCCAAGGGGATCTCCAACCCTACGCTACATTTTACTCTTCAAATATAGAGTTCTCTCTATTTTTTCAGACAATCAATTTCAACCAAATTCTTTATTTGACTTTCTAAAAAGGAATCTTCTTCTCTCCCTCGATATTATAATATTATTTCCATTTCATTTTTATATCCCTATTTCATAATATATAAAAAAATTGCAAATAATTACCCTATAATCTATATAATCTTCATATAATATAAAAAAAAATTCTTTTTCAAATTCTTCATACAATAAAAATTTCTAAGTACCATAAAGGCGACAAATATTATATATAATACATATTGACGAACAATTCAAATCAAACTGGTTTTTTTATGAAATACAATTATATCGTGAATATTGCATTATCATAAAAAGTGTTTTAAACTTTACATAAATATTCAACTTTCAAGACTGTTACATTTCTCCCATAAATTCTCTATTAATGCATTACAGAGTTCAAAATGAGCAATTTTTGTACTAGTGTTTAGCTAAAAATTATTTAAATTAACAATTTTATCTTGTATCCAATTATTTTGTATACTAATTTACTCCCCTGTTCCATTTTAAACTTTGCTACATGTATTTTCATGCTCATTAAAAAGTGTAGTTTAATCATTTATCACTATAACATAAAAGTGGATTGTTTGAATTATCATGTAATTTTGTGCATTCTTCATAGTGAAACATAATTATAATTTTAAATTACATATTTAAAGTAAAAAAACTTTTAAAAATTAAGTTAGAAAAATTGTTAATTCAGGATGAAAGTGTTATACTTATCAATAATATGTTTTTAGATATTATATTACATAGAAAATAATTGAAAATATTAGAGACTTAATTAATAGTCTTGTATAATATTAATAATATTGAAAATAATTTTAAATTACATATTTAAAATGCTAATATTTTTTTAAAAATAAAATAGAAAAAATATTATCTCTAGATGTTATATTGCATTTGAAAATAATTACAAATAATAAAAACTTAATTAACGATGTCATAAAAATAATATTAAAATAATCAAAAGTGAAATAGTCTTTCTGAAAAAATATATGTGATTATTCGTAAAACAATTATTTCCTTAAAAGTTTGTCTTTTACAAACCTTTTTATACCGATCACTGATTTTGTGATCCATTACAAATTCTTTTACTTTCTGTCTAATCTGTGATAGTTTTATTATTATTATTATTATCATTACTATTATTTATTTATTTCTTTTAATCATTATTAATATTGTTATTCTTACTATTATTATTATCATCAACATTTTCATTATACAAATTTGAAAGTCACTTATAACCCTCGACTTAGTTTTAAAAAAAGGGAAAAGTCTCTCAAATTTGGGAAAATGCTTGTATATTTGATATACTAAAAGTTGGGCTCACCCATGTCACTACCATTAAAAAAATGGACATTCGTGCCATTATTTTTTAATATTTGATTTTATGGTTTTGTGAAACCATTTTGTACGTGTAGCCAACGTTCTCGTTTGACTTCTTTATATTTTGAACCAATTTAGTGAAAATTCTTGCTCCCACCCTTATTTTAGGTAGTCATTTTCCTCGGCAAAACAATCCAGCCCAACCTCAGATGACCTTATAAATTAGAGGCTTGTTCATTCATAGAAAGCAAGAGAAAAAAATGGAGGTCAAACTGTTGAAGCATAGTAACAAGCTAATTAATAACTACACGATTATTCAATTTTGTCAAAAGCATACTCAAAATTGTTTCTATGTAAGTATATAATGAATATCTTTCTTTTTGTATCATATTTTTTTATCTCTTTTGTGAGATTACACCAAATATGTTGTTATGTTGGATTTATGAAACTTTTATGCAGCTAAAAAAGTTCCACAAATAGACGAATAGGTTGGAATTAATCTGCAAGTTTGAAAAAAAAGGTTTTTGTCCTTCAATACAACTTATTGAATTATCAAGATGCATTGTATTGCCTTGTTTCAAGGAGCTTGAATTTTTATCTTATGATAATTTTCTATTAGTAAATTTTGAAATGCAAGTAATTATTGATAGTGCGGCCATTTTCTTTTCTCCTGCACCATATATAGTTATCCAGGAGCCAACTGAAAACCCTAAAAATTTGCTGCTAAAAAGAAATTCGAGTTTTTGATGTTCCTATCACGATTATGGAACTTTGAAGGAATTTACCGCAACTCCTTATAACTATTTAACTTTGGCTAAAACATAATAATATAGAGTTTAATATCTAAATAGCCACTCAACTTATAATAATGAATTACTGAAGTCACTTTTCTTTGTTTTATAGTTTCTAGAAGCCAATTAACTTTGTTTATATAGTCCTTTTAGCTTGAAATAAATTTTATAAATTTTGAAGCCCACAATATATGAGGGCCCAACAAATACATAAGACCAAACCCTAAAAACTAGCACCCGTTTGGTTCAAAGGAAGTGACAGCCATGGATGTCCAAAGCTCTAAGTTTTTCAAGGAAGATTGCGAAGGAAGAAAAATCTCTCCTGTCACCATGATTATGGACCTTCCAACGGTGGTTATGATCGAAATTCTTTCACGATTGACAATCAAGTCCTTCTTCCGTTGTAAGATGGTTTGTAAAGTTTGGTACCTTATTTTAACTTCCGACCCTTTGTTTATTAACATGTATCACCTCAAAAGATCATTTGATTTTCCCAGCATTTTGCTTTCAATTAATGAATTTGTACGGTTACTAGTAGAACTCAAAGCAGATGATTCTCACCCCATACACAGAGCTATTGTGTTGAGCCCTATGTTTCACCTCCCTTCACCCAAATTTTCTTGGGGTAATATGACATTAATTGGTTCATGTAATGGATTTATATGCTTGTTAAATGGTTGGATATATGACGTAGACCATAGAATTTACATTAGCAATCCTATTTTAGGTGAGTATTTTGAGGTTAAATTGCCCGAATGGGAGAAAAGAATTCGGCGTGTTTCTTATGCATTCTGCTTTAGTAAAGCCTCCGGTCAGTTTAAAGTATTGAGATCAGTAGTTAGAAAGTCTGTTGGAAGTCCAAAAGTATCTGAATTGGAGGTTTATACTCTAGGAGCTAATGAGAAATGGAAAAATGTGGGCAAGGCTCTAGAACCTCTATGTGGATTATTTAGCAAGGTTAACATCAATGGTGTTATTCATTGGATGTGTTGCAAAAATAATGACAACAGTTACTCATTTAACAGTTTTACTAAAGAGGTGTAGTCCTTGTCACCTCCGCGTGGTCTGCAAACCCCATTGTTGGGCTTGACGCTAGGGGAGTTGGGGAATTGTTTGTGTTTGTCAGATGATGGTCATAATCAATATATTGATATATGGTGGATGAAAGAATATGGAATAGCTGAATCTTGGACTAAACAATGCATTTTGAAGGATAGTATTCAAGCAGATATATGTGGAGATAAATTTATACCAATCTTACTTTGGAAAGATAAAGAAATCTTGATGCAAAGAGATCTTGGCACACAACTTGTTTCTTACAACCTAAAAGAAAATAAGTTTACGAAGGTGAAAGTGTACGGTGGCACTAGAGCAACTAGCTACACTCCAAGTTTTTACTCACTCAAGACTGTTATTGGGGAATGTTTTCAAGTCGCATATGCCTTTCCGAAGATTGAGCTAGTTTAGATGTTCAATTTGTCTTATTTCTTCTTAGATATTATGTTTTGCAGAAATGTTTCTTGTATTATTTAGCTTAAGACCGGGGAACTTTTACTGTTTTATGGATGCTTTTGAGGTCTGTTAGTACAACTTTGCCTGTATAAGCAGAATACCTTGAAGGTTTCTAGATTATTTGCAATGTTAAGTCTCCAAATTTGCATTATTTTTTATCATTTCATTCTACACTTGTGTGAATAGAACAAACTAAGGAACACAACATTGTGCTATCTGTAAAAATAATAGGAACATTCTCAAGGTATATATATATATATATATATATATATATACCTTAAAAGAATGAACTCCTATTTGAATGTTAAATTACTATAATATTCCTAACTTAGGTTGTGACATTTTTGATTAGTTGTGACTTTTTTCAAAGGGTTGTGATTTTTCGATTAGTTGTGACTTTTCCAAAGAGTTGACTTTTTCAATAAGTTGTGACTTTTCCAAAGAGTTGTGACTTTTTCAATAAGTTGTGACTTTTCGAAAGTGTTGTGACTTCTCGAAAAGGTAATGATTTTGCAGATAAGACACAAAAATTATTTGTTCATACTACCCCTTTGTTGACTATAAATAGAAGGACTTCTCATTTTCCAAGCACAATTTTTTCCAATCTTCTACTCTTCGTCTTCTTGTATTTTGAATTTTTTTGTGTAATTTATTGTCGTTGAGTAAGTTCTAAGTTTAGCGGAATATGAGGTACCACTATTCTGATGAAGTAAGTCGTTCTATCCTAAGAGGGTTATTCCATAACCTCGAGTACTTGAGGAAAATAATATAATTTTGATGATATAATAATTACTTTTTTGCTTAATATATACATTAGTATGTAATGTTCCAATATATGAAGTTAACATCATGTGGTCTAAATTTATTTGTTTTTGTTAACAAATTCTCTTGTGATGTAGATATATGCTTCTGTATATCTTTTTCCAAATTTAGAGAATTGTCACGATTTGTTTTTGATGCTCAAGACAAAAGAATGACTTTATTTATCAATGCTACTTATGTGATTTAAACTCTCAGGAAGTTTTCTTCAAAATAGTTATTACTATATAAACATTGCCCTTTTGTTTTACTTATTTACTATTTCTTAATACTAGGTAAAGAGCCCACGCTTCGTGCGGTGGCAAACTAACTTAATTAGATTACACGTTATTGAATTTGTTATGTCGTTTATAAAGCTTATAAAAATACAAATGCACATATCTCTTAGTCTGATGAATTAACATATGTTCATTTCGATTAAATGACTTCTAACGATTTACACAGGAGGAGAATATTACAATGAAGGCTTTGCACTCGGCGCCTTTTGAGAAATCTCTAAGTTACCAAAGTTTGTCAACATGTGTCCACATTCTTAGTCTATTTGATTTCATAGTTTCCAGAAGATAAATATATATTGAATAGTATCGATTTTATTTTAACATGCAATATGAGCAGGTTTAAAAACTTGTAGACAAAGTTGTACAACTATTAGTTTTATCTTTTCATTGTCTTTCTACGAAGAGTCATCAGATAACCGTCAGTCACTTTTTCTTCTGATCTATTACATATCTTTATCTATCTACAAAAAATCAATTTCATTGTCATTAGTAAAATTATCTCATAAGAATTCATACTCTTCATAGTGCTAAAATTTAATTTAGTCCCTCTAGAAAGGCAAAGAGTAGTTGCATATTATATTTATTAAAATAATAGAGATAACAAACAAATATTATCTTAGTAGATGATTGAAAGCGCACACAATTTTTCACAAGTATAGGCAACCATATAGTTAGTCACAAAGTGTTGTTTTAATATACTCATATACGTCGACTTATAGGCTATAGCGCATTCTCTTTGAAAGGGAGAAATTCATTTTACTACTAACTTTTCAAACAGTAACAACTAAATAATTCACAAAGTAATGAGGATACTGTAATTTAAATGAATTTACGGTTTAAACATTAGCATACTACTACTGTTAGATTTCCGACAACCAAACTCCATGTGCATTAGAATAATATTTCATTCATAAACTCATGTAAACGCACAATTAAAGAAGGATAAGAGTATCAGGTGGCATGATGTCCGAGAACACTCTGTTTTGAACTTGGGTAGGCTCCAACTGAAATAATCATAAATCTGTCAGTGTATACACCTAAACAATGAGATTAGGAACTATTTGTAGTCAATATCACTTGAGTATGCAGTTGATTATTAAAGTCATTGAATTCCTCTAGCTCTCAGGTAAGCTCGGCAATGCATAATGTTTTTTTCCAATGCGACAAAGAGTTAGATGAAGCGACCAACCAGTGGAACACCGAACATTAAACTTTGCACCTTCAATTGACATTCACAGACAAAGTGTACCAAATTGCTCGTGGATGGTAAAGTTGCATATCTTGCCATTTTGTGGGAATTTGGGCCAAGTGCTTGATATTTGTTTAGTGTGTGCTTGGCTTTTAAAGTCGTACGCAAAATCACTTATCAATCTGGACAATCAGTCCTCAAAAAATAGTGAGCTTTACAATGTAAATATTCATTCGGAACAAAGATTATTTACAGAGTAAACAAATAGAGAAACTCCAAATATCCTTCTTTTACTACACAAACATGTTTTCAGATTTAGCTTGTGATCCTCATCATGTTTACCCGTGATCATTTGTTATCTGTTCATAAACTACACATTCCACACCATTTACAAAAAGGGTGTCTTGTAATGGCTGAAGCAAATTCTAAAATGTGTACAAAATGCCTTGTCTAATTTGGCAATTACATCACATACAATCTGGAACACTTCTTCCAAAACATATTTTTAATGAAGGCAGTAGTTCCTATGTCCCTGTCCGCGTTTAGGATGGATCCTTCTCTTGGTGTAAACTGGTTTAATTGGGAAGATACAGTGGATTGTTTTTCCTTGGCTCTCACTTTTAATCTTGACTCTCCAGCACTGTGTTGAAGCGAATATTGCACATAGTTAGCAAGGAAGAGTTTGTTTGCAGAGGACATGTTACTAAAAACCGCGTACAGTGGAGAAAGCTATTAAACATGAAACTGAATCTTAAGTGACCCCCAATTATGCAGACAAAGAGAGGAGTACCTGTTGGTCGAGAGAAGATGACTCATCCAATAGTGGCACCAAAATAGAAACGACTCTACCTTGAGGAAGAGATGTAATATAAAGTTGCATATGATTTACGTCTCTTAACTACTCATATCAGGCAACCACATCAATCTTCACTATCATAGTTGGACTCGTCAAAACTCTAATCTCTACTACCAATATCAATATCAAGCTAGACATGTTTAACTTCTATTGGTTCAACCAAGTTTTTGGTAGTGTTGGAGGAGGTATTGGTGCCTCCGCCCAAAGCTTTGCGAATCATTAAGCCTCATGAATCAAGTCACAATGTTTGTTTCGTCCATATACAAATTTGTACCCATTCATCTGGAGCACAACTTCACTTCATCGTATTTACGAAGTGATTGTTTTTACTATCCAAATAATCCACAATATTTGCACTCCAAAAAAATAAAACAAACACCAACAACCACTAAAGGAATTTCCATTAAATTCTCACGCATATCTACCATATACTCTGAGGTGTAAACAAAAGCATTTAGTATGATCCATTCCCAATTTTTCATGATTTTATCAACTTATATGTGTCCCTATGTGCATGTACTCCATTGTTTTAGTTCTTTAGTTGTTTTTTTTTTTTTGGAAATTATGGCCTACCACAACTCTAAAATACCATAAAAGAGCAGTCAAACATAGAAATTTGAAGGCTCCTTAATGAACACAGATTCATGTCTAAACGTTTTGCATATCATCCTCATTAAGTTTACCCATGCGCATCTGGTAGGTCTGTGCTTAGTATCTGTTTTTGAGATTTTAATTGTATGAAGGACTTACCTGCAATGTATGTATTGTATCATTGAAATCAATCGCTTGATTGGTTATGTCATATAGAACTAGAGTGATTGCTTTGTTCATCGGCATTGACATTGCATCTCCATCATGAAGCCTTATTTGTATGGCAAGTCATCTGAACGTACAACATTGTGAAATGATACTTTACAATTTATAACTTGTAAGGGTATTTTGTATTAACGAAACTAATTTGAAATGTTTATGAAATACCTCATATCTTTCTACAACTCTCGGGCATACATTCTTGAAGATTTTTGTGTTCATAATATTTTTAATAATTCTCGGGCCTTCTGTGTCCTCGTCTGCGGGGAGGATGGATAATCCTTTTATTGTTGTTACTCGGGATACTGCAACATATAATTGTCCATGGGTGAATAGCTGTTATGGAAGATACAGTCCCACCCGATGAAGAGTTTGTCCTTGGCTCTTCTTGCTTGTCATAGCATAACAGGGTGACGCATGGGCATTTTGTTTTCCAGTTCACAGCTTCAGAGGCAGTTAAGTATTAGAAATCAAGTTAAACTTTATAAAGCATCATACCTTGATAGTGCATAGGGATCTTGGACAGCATGATGCACAATTTTAAGGCAATAGGGGGTATTTTTTTGGAATTAATTGGATCAGTCCTAAATCTTGGCTAAGAGAGGAACTGCAATATACATAGACAGTCATAATGCAATGACAGGAAAGGCATGAATGTATTCCAAGTATACATAGAGTTACAAGCATCCAATCATACACACAAAGGAAGTTTTTAAAATTGAAGTGGCAACCATGCAGTTCTGGAGGTCTTTTTTGCGTATTAAACTAAAACATAAAGGGGGTAAAGAATAAAATTTTAACCATACTTTGATCTTTTATGTTTCCATGCTGAGCTCAGAGGTTATTTTAATTTTGGACTCCTGGTAAAGCTGTATAAAATTGCATTATTGGATGGTGCGTAGGGATTTGAGGCGACATCACACACAATTTCTAAGGAAGTAGAGGAGAACTATTCAAATTAATTGTACCTGTGTAAAAGTTCGTTTAAGAGAGGTACTGCATTAAACAAAGGTGAACATAATGCAACAACATGGAGGACATGTAGCTTTACCTTATACGGGATATTCAGAAAGTTCCAAGCCTCCAGCTCTATTGTTTCATAGCTGCATTGGGGCATCCAATGTGAATTAAAAGTAGGCGTTCTGGTTGTTTGTTGTTGCGATAATTTGTATGGAGGTAGGCAGGAGATGGCGAAAGTAACAATCTGGACCAGTAACAGGAAGGGAAAAAAATACTGTAAAAGGTATTCTGGGAGCGAAAAAGTTGAAAATTTATTAGGAGTGGTGGAAGATGAAGAAGTGAGAGTGTTGTGTAAAAGCTTCAGAAGGAAAATTATTGAATTGGAAAGAGCATAACATGTATTAGAAAGGAAAGTGTGTCATGTAAAAGTAGTGGTGCAACATTTTGATTTAATTTTAAAAGCACGTATAGGACGATCAATGGGAAGATGGTAGAGTTCAGAGTAAAGGGTAATGAGGCACTTTCAAGGTACAATAGTAAAGAAAAGTGTATGCAAGCGGGATTGCAGGTTACCTATATGATCCTTAGTGAGTGTTGCTGGCCCAGTGGAGGAAGTAGAAGCCTGCGTTGGTAAATTCTATTTTTTCATGAATCTCCATCCTCAAATAGAAACCTGCATTGGTGGATTCTATTTTTTTCATGAGTCTCCATCCTCATCTTCATCTCCATCTCCATTTTTGGGTCAGTAATTCAAAAAGTGGGTTTTGTTGAAGGATATTTATAAACGAAAGTGGTCAGCAATGACATTAAAATAGTAATTCAAAAGACGAGTTGTTTGTGAAGGTTATTTATATAAGGCAGAGATCAACACCAGTTATTGATTTTCTTAATCCAGAATTAAGTTCATTTGTAACCTGTCTTCTATAGCCGTCCAAACAGGCGTTTAAGGGAAGTTGTTGGGAAGGAAAAGTGGAAAACGGGGAGATTAAGAAGAATTTGGGATATTTAATAGGAATTTGCAGTGGCATTTTGTATGGCTTCAAAGAAAGGGCACCAAAATTGTCAATAGCAATAGTAACGATTGATAAAGTGAAATACCTGGAGAGCCTGCAGGAATTTCCAGTGGTGTGTTGAACCGCTTTAAATTCAGGGCAAGAAAATTCAGAAGGGCGAGAGGTCGTGGGAACACGGAGTGGCATGTGGCACATCTTCGACAACAGGGCACAAGAACTGGATGTGATGTCCAGGTTTGAGACACTTTAATGGAGGTTGTGCGCAGGAAGAGGGAGTTACAGCAAGTGAAGGAGGAAGATTTGGTGGAGGGTTAATATGTAAGAAGGAGGTGACTGCTGGCAAGAGTTACGTTGGATAGGAAGGGGTACGGCTGAATGTAGGAGAAGGCTATTTGGGGGAATAAAAAAAAATAAATAGAGAATTCTGGCTTGGCACCATGTCACCGAGCGTAAGATTCTCCTTTATATAAATATATATGATATATGATTATTTTTTTATTTGTATATTGAACGTATATCCCATCTTAATTGGCATAAGATTTTATATATGTATTTGAAGTATAGTGGATCATAAGAAAATAAGGAATATTGGTCTCCTTAATTACTCTATAGGGTTAAGCTGAAAAAAAATCCAAATAGATTGATAATGCATCGAAATATATGTATGTATTCACAAATGTAATATATTGATAATTGTCAGGATTTGTGTTTTTGACGCTCAAGTCAAAAGAATGACTTTATTATCAATTCTACTTATGTGATTTAGATTGTCAATAAGTTTACTTCAAAATAGTTTTTACTATATAAACATTGCCCTTTGGTTTTTACTTATTTACTATTTCTTAAAATTTGAGTATTTTAGATAAAGAAAAGTTCATATGACTTGTAATAATGCCAGTTGAAGTTTGTATTAGTTTAATTTTTATTATTTATTTAATAACTAATTTTTATGAGATAAATATTTTCATTAATGGACGAATGTATTATAAAGCTAACAAGATCTTCAAACTTCAAAATATATTATTTTATAATGTTTTGAGTTCCTTTTAAAAAAAAAACTCACAACAAATGTGAAAATATGTGAATATATATGAATCATTTAAAATTTATCATTTACAAAATAAAATTTATATTCAGTAATATGGAATAAACATTTTCATTTTGTCCCTACACTAAATTAAAATCTAATAACTATAAAAAAATTCGTAATATTAATTAAAAGTCATAATTATTTATGTAAGTATAAAATTTATTAGAAATTCAATTATTGCACATTAACTCTTTAGTTATAACATTATAAATTCTCTTAGTTATTACTAACAATTGTGAACATTATTCACCCTCTTTTACATTCTTTAGTTATAATATTATGAATTCTCATAGTTATTACATTAATTATTTCTATCTTTCATTTTTCCTTATATTAATCTTTGACCAACTATTTTTCATATTATCATATCGCCCCTATATATGTGATAACATGGTGTTGTTATTTTTTCTTGGACGAATCATGCTTGGTTGAATAAATTGAAAATTCTTTACAAGTATATGAACTATATCTTTGTTAGGTGTACTATAAACAAGTGATTATATATATGATTTCATAGATAAAATATATTCTTTAATTTTAATTTTTATTCTTTCTGGCAATAAAAAAGGAAACCTTTTTTAGTTAACTATAGATAGTCAGATAACTATCTTTGATTTATGTACACAGTCAATCGAGAAGTCAAATATGAGAGCCAATAACAAGAACGTCATCTATTATGTTATAACTTATAAAATAAAAATTAATGTGTACAAAAAATAGTTCTAAAAAAAATGTAGTTGTTCTCTTAACATGTTCATATGACATTTAAACAGTTTAACGTGGAATACACGTGCAAAGCACATCTGGCCAGATGACAAGAAAAATGCACAACAAATATCGTCTATAAGGTAATATTAGTGAAATCCGACTAATTACAAGATTGAACCTCATCAAATTGAAATAAATATACATATTATTGCATTTAGCAAATAAATTTTTTTCATTCATCATCTTCATAGGTTCGTGTGAATAAGAAATTTATATGATGATCCAGAGTGAGCATTCACAAAATAATATGCAATATTATTCTGTGCAAAGCTTATTATTCAAACCTTCAATTAAATAAGCAATACTATTTACTATAACATATATTTTATGAATTCGTAATCACGTGCAACGCACGTGTCAAAAAACTAGTAGAACTAAGGGTGGAAACATCTAACACCCAACTCAAACACCTATCATGCAATTTAACAAAACATAGCGTATCAAATTAAAAAGTGTTTTACAAAAAGTCATTACCTTCGTCTGGAATTTCTCTAGAAGGAAAGATATGTGGGTATCTCTTCATGTCCTCCTCAGCCTCCCAAGTAGCTTCCTCAACAAACTGGTTCTTCCATAAGACCTTGATTGATGCTACCTCCTTAGTTCTCAACTTGTGAACCTGACGATCAAGTATTTCCGACAAAGGAGGTGGTTGGAACTCTTAAAAGATTATGATATGAGTGTCCTTTACCACCTTGGAAAAGCAAATGTGGTTGGGGATTCTTTGAGTTGTATATCTATGGGTAGTGTTTCACATGTAGAAGAAGAGAAAATAGAGTTAGCTCGTGATGTACATAGGCTAGCCCGGTTGGGTGTCCGACTTGAAGATTCCCCAAAAGGAGGTGTCATGGTTCGTCATAATTCCGAGTCATCGGTTGTTGTTGACGTGAAGTCTAAGCAACATCTTGACCCTATTTTGATGGAACTAAAAGAGTCGGTTCTCAACAAAGCAATAGAAACTTTCTCTCAAGGAGAAGATGGGGTGCTTAGGCACCAAGGAAGATTATGTGTGCCGGATGTGGATGGCCTAAGAGAGACAATCTTAGAAGAGTCCCATGGGTCCCGATACTCCATCCATTCGGGAGCCACCAAAATGTATCGCGACTTACGTGAGATTTATTAGTGGAACGAAATGAAAAGAGACACAACAGATTTTGTGGCTAGGTGCTCAAATTGCCAACAAGTCAAAGACGAGCACCAAGGACCGAGAGGTCTAACTAAAGATATTGATACCCCCACTTGGAAGTGGGAAGAGATCAATATGGACTTCGTGGTAGGTTTGCCTCGAACCCGTAGGCAACATGATTCTATTTGGGTCATTGTGGATAGATTCACTAAATAAGCCCATTTCCTTCCCGTCAAAGTTTCTTATTCGGCGGAAGATTATGCTAAGTTGTACATTAAGGAGATTGTGAAATTGCATGGGGCCCCATTGTCGATTATTTTGGATAGAGGTGCCCAATTTACTTCCCATTTTAGGAGGTCTTTCCAAAGTGGGCTTGGTACTCAAGTGAAACTTAGTACCGCATTTTACCCTCAAATGGATGGTCAAGCGGAACGCACCATCCAAACCCTAGAGGACATGTTGAGAGCGTGTGTCATTGACTTCAAAGGTAATTAGGATGACCACCTACCTTTAATAGAATTTTCCTACAACAATAGCTACCACTCGAGTATTGCTATGGCACCCTTTGAAGTACTTTATGGTAGAAGGTGTCGATCTCCGGTTGGGTGGTTTGAAGTAGGTGAATTTGCTTTTCTTCGTCCCGAGGTAGTCTATGAGGCTACAGAAAAAGTTCGACTTATAAGGGATAGGTTGAAAACGGCTCATAGTCGGCAAAAGTCTTATGCCGATAATAGAAGGAGAGATCTTGAATTTGAAGTAGGTGATTGGGTCTACTTAAAAATCTCACCCATGAAAGGGGTGATGAGGTTTGGTAAGAAGGGGAAACTTAGCCCCCGGTATGTTGGGCCTTATGAGATCTTGAAGCGTGTCGGAAAGGTCGCTTATGAGTTGAAATTGCCCATCGAATTGGCCCCGGTTCACCCGGTGTTCCATATTTCTATGTTAAAGAAGTGTATAGGTGACCCGTGTCCATTCTCCATCTAGAAGGTTTAGGGGTGAATGAGAACCTTTTTTATGAAGAGGTTCCGGTCGAAATCCTAGATCGTCAAGTTAAGAAGCTGAGGAATAAAGAGGTTGCCTCCGTAAAAGTCCTATGGAGAAACCACCTAGTTGAGGGTGCAACATGAGAGGCCGAGGCTGACATGAAGTCCTGCTACCCTCATCTTTTTCCTCCTATTCCTAGACAAAGTTGAAGTTAGTAGTCTCTCTTAATTAGGTATAAATTGAAAATCATGTGTGTTGATGATTATGACATGATTTCCTTGTATGTGCATATTTTTGTAAAAATTCATGCTTAAAGTTGTATTTTGAGTTTTTATGAATTTTGTTTCTCATGATTGAAAATTTCACCCATAGATGTTGTGTGATGTTGTCTTCATGAGAGTTGTAATGATCATGCATGATGTTGTCTTGCTAAAGAAATGTCTTGTTGATTGCTTAATATATATGTTGATGCTCATTGAAAATGGAGAAGGTAGTTCCTCCTATACTTATGTGAAGTAAAGAGTTTGAGCATAGTAATATTGTGGATTAAATTCCTATATGATATGATAATATGATGTTGTTGATGTGACTGGTTGTTGTGCTGCTAGTTTGAGTCATTGTCTCCCTAGAAAAAAGTCCAAGTGACATTTGGGGACGAATGTTCCTAATGGGGGGATATTGTAACACCCCGGAAATTCTATGACTTAAGTTAGGGCCTCACCTTATGAATAATGACTTAAAAATAGTTAAAAGGATGTTTATAAACCTAAACTAATGTAATTGACTTGGTTGGAAGAGTAAAAGTCTAAACGTCAAGAAACAACCACGACGTCCGGAAACTAGAGAAGAATGTGTTCTAGTGTGTCCTTAGGTTTTGGGTAGGTTTGGGAGTGTCGTATGATGGTGTAATCTTGTAAAAGAGTTAAAATAGGTAAATATATGTTTATAGGGTCAAAACATTGTAATACGATGCCCCGGGACCACCATAAGGGGCCCTAAGGGGGACCCCAACCTTGGCCAAGCAAGCTGCCAAGGCAGCTTGCAAATTGCTCTTGGAGGGAACAAGGGCGCGTCGCGGACTTGCTCCCCCAAGGAGCAAAAAGTTTGTTCGCGACGCGGTCGTGTCGCGGACTCTACTGTCTCGAAATTTAATTCCAAATATCTTCAGGGAACAGATCCGTGTCGCGGACTTGTTCCGCGACGAAAATGCAGAAATTCAGAAATCTATTTTTACTTCATTAAAGAGTCCATTTGAGTGAGGGGTATTTAGGGTACTTTAGGGGACGTGTATATAATGATTTTAAAGTCAATTTACCTCACTTTTTATCACTCAAACACAAAACCCCAAAGATCTAAACCTAAAGTTCCTCCTTCTCTCTACTCTCTCTCTTCTCAAGAACTCCATTGAAGAAGATTGGAGCTTCAAGAAGAAGACCAACTCTCCAAGGTTTCAACTCGGATTTTCGTGGTTAATTCGTCAATAAGGTATGGTTGCTTATGACTCTTGGGATTCCTATCCCCAAGAGGCCCCTTCAAGATGAATTTCAAAATCAATCCAAAAATGATTGTCTTCTTTCTAAAGTGAAATTGATGTTATAAACTGACTTTGATTGATGTTATATGAACAATTATGGATGAATTTATGTTGTATTGGTGGTTTCTTGAAGAATTCCCCATGAAACTCATGTTTCTCCTTCTTTTCCTAATTCTAACCCTAGTTTGTGTT
>JAJOOF010009458.1:0-49414 GCA_029582545.1 Solanum lignicaule
ATGCATTAAGTTGAATGAACGATTTATGTTGAGATGTGAATGGAGCTTGTGTTGTGTAGCCTTAAGGATCACTTGGGTGTGGTATGGAGAGGTAGTATGGGCTGCCTCACCATGTCTTACTTAGGTGAGTCTTGGGATGACATTTGATGAGTGTTCTAGTTTTATGAAGTGACTTGTTGGCTTATGTGCTAATATGTCTTATGTGATTAATTGGTGAAGGTTGAGGTATGCATGGTAAGTGCACTTTGTATGACCTTAAGGTGGTGCCTTAGTGTGGGTGATGGTATGGGACGTTTCCCATACATTGCACAAAGGTATTGCTTAAGGGTTACTTAAGGTGGAGGTCCAAGGCAAGAAGGTAAAGGTAAATGGGTTATGTATGTTTATGATGTATTGCGAAGCATATGACTTTGTATTGTTGGTTGTGACTTGTAAGGTGCCTATTATGTTGATGCTCATGAGATTTTATCAAAATGGCATGAAAGCATAAGTTCCAAACAAATGTCCTTTTTAGCATGTTTTGCATATCCTCATACTTAGTACTTGTGTTGTACTAACCCCTTTCTTCTATTTTACTAAAAGTGTAGGTTGTAGTAACTAGGAGGAGATTGTGCTTTGGAGTTGCTTGGATTGCTTCACTCTTCCAAGTCTTTGGTATGTCCTCAAGATTCGAGGACTATGTTTAGAAGTTTCTTAGTCATTGTAATAGACACTTAAGTTTCATTTCATTTGTAAATGGCCATGTTCCTTAGTACATTTTAAGTTCTTGTCTAAGATTGGCTAAAGAGACTTAGTAGTTCCGCTTGCGTATTCATGTTTTCAAATGTTGATGACTCTTGAAGTCTTATGGTTTTATTGAATAAAAGTTTTAAATTCTTAGTGATTTTTATGATCTATGCGATGAATGAATGCTAAGGCTTGTATAAGACCTCAGAGAGGTCGAATACGCATGTAACGGTTAGGGGGTGCTCTCAGGTCGTTACAATTAGAACTTTTGAAGGATTATGAAATGAGTATCCTTTACCACCCCGGCAAAGCCAATGTAGTTGCGGATGACCTGAGTCGATTGTCCATGGGTAGTGTGGCGCATGTAGAGGATGAGAAGAAAGAGTTAGTTCGTGATGTACATAAGTTGGCCCGGTTAGGTGTCCAACTAGTGGATTCCATCAAGGGTGGTGTCATGGTCCATAACGGTTCCGAGTCATCCTTCGTAATGGACGTGAAGTCCAAACAAGACTTTGATCCCATTTTAATGGAGTTGCATCGATGTTGTTGTTGTGATGAAAGGATTTCTCACATACTACTCAAAATATGACTGTGATAGGATTTTCTTACAAAAAAGATTCTTAAGTTTTAAAGGTTTTCTTACCTAGTTGAATCAAGTCTAAGGATCTATTCTAACTAACTCTAGCTTGGATTGATTACTTAAATGTGCCTTTCCATGGATAATAAGATGAAAATAGTTAATGACTATTCCCTGGAATTTATGCTTAGAACCGAGTGGAGTAGCAGTGATTTCCCATGTCCTATAAACTATGTGTCACCATAGGATGATTGTCTCAGATAGACATTAACTAGTTGAACAACTTTAGCTCAAGACTCATGGTACTTACCTTAGCAAGTAGGACATTATCTTTTTGGTGTGGGATAGACATTTGATTCCATGTTTGGCGTGGAAAATGGGTGGATCTGATCGGATGTGGATGGATTGAATATTGATTGAGTTAAAATGGATTGGATCACAATCCACCCATATAAAATATTAGTTAGAATGGATTTGGTCAAATATGGTTTGGGTTAAATGGTTGTAACCCACTTTAATCTTCTAAAGCCAAAAAAAATTAAATCAAAGCTAAATTATTAGTACCTCAACCCCTACCACCCAACCCCACCCCTATATTATTATTATAAGAAAATAATTTTTAATACGAAAAAAGAAATTTTACTTTTTTACCCTATACCCCCATCCCTGATGGAATCAATGTATGAACTAAGGTTACTTTCTAAAAGTATCTCACATGTGTTCTAAAGATGTTTAGCTTGAATTGACCATGATTATGCTTATGTTTATAAAATTTTATCTTATGATTTAGCTTGGTCATTGTGTGTCATGTAAAGTCTCTTTTTAGCATGATGTCATAACCCTTATGCATTGCTATCATACTTAGTACATTCTGTAACTCCCCAAAATTTCTATGTTAAAACTCGAACCATTCTTCATTTACTTGTAGAGTCATATTGGGTGATTCTTAAATTTCTCATATGTGTAAAGGTAAATTATTTAGTGTGAGACTTATTTTGGATATCAATTAAGGTCACTTGAAATTGCTAGCACAAAGTAGAGTTGAAAGTTTCCTTATCGATTAAGTTTTGATGTAACATCCTAATTGGTTCAAATTCAAACGACCATATCTCTTAGAGTTTAGAGAGTTACATGGCTCATAACCTATCAAATAAAAAGGAATTTAAATCCTTTTTCGAACGCCGCCAATTTTGCAACAATCCAAGGTTTGAGGAAAAAGTTATGACCATTTTAGTAACCTAATACAGTGTAGTGACGAATTAGCAAAAGGTCTTTTTTCTCTTTTTACCTATAAGAAATCCCTAAACAAATTTCTTGACTAATTAAAGACCCAAAACAATAAGATTTTCATCTCTTAATTAATCATTATCTTCTCTCTCAAACCCTAAGGCAAAACCCTAAGGAAAAATCAAAGTAGAAAACTCCATTGAAGATTCTTTCAATCTTTTTCAAGATATTTCTTCAAGGTAAGTCTTTCTCTATGAATTACATTCTTTCCAACTCAAATTCCCTTCTACAATTATGAATCACTAATGAAAATAACAATTCTTGGCCATAGAGATTTCAAGAAACTAATTCAAGAATCTCAAGAAAGGTTTTCTTGATTTTTCTCCTTCAAGCTTGGATTTCAAGGCTTATAATCAAGTACTTCTTCAAGATTCTTCAAGAACCTTGTTCTTCCGGGTATGTAAGTCTATCATAGTGTTGGACTAGTTTGTCCTCATGCCCTAGGATTCTACCCCTAGATTTGAGTATTCTTGAGATGAATTGTTTTTGAGTTCTCAAGTTCCTCTTTCTTTTCGAAATTCTATTCCTAATTATTGAATTGCTATATGCTATGCATTTCTTGAGTTGATTCGTTCATGTTTATTATTCAGCATGAATCATATGAATTGAGTATTTTTTAGATAAGTAGTATCGTTGAGTTATGAGTTTTGAGTTCTTGAGTCCTTGAGTTCTCAGTATTGAGTTTCCATATTGCTATTAAAACTCCTAAGTTGAGTCGTTCATATCCATAATTCTGCATGAGCCCTATTATTTGAGTTAAAATTTTTGAAAAACATTTTAAAACCAACACTTGAGTTCTTAAACAGAATTTTGAGAAAGTAAGGATGAGTTTTGAGAAAAGAGTTTCTAAAACATGATTAGTATGACGATCGGGTATTCCATCAATGTATGATCAGTATGGTATCTAGATATACCATCAATATTTATGTAGTATGACTTTCCGATTCATCAATGATCATATTAAAATATGATTTTGATGTGTTTCTGAGTAAGAGTTTTTAAGTATGAATTGAGAAAGAGTAAAAGGGAACTAAGTATTATCAGTTTTTACATTGATAAAAGAGAAACTTTGATTTCTAAATGAGTTATGAGCTCAAAAGAAATATCAAGAGCAGTTACCTCTTTTAAGAGGGTAGTTTGAACAATTATCTCAAACCAGAGGAAGAGTTATGTTTTTAAACATATGAACATGAGTTATATATATTATTGGAAGTAGTATTGAGAACCTATATGAAGATGAGTTCAGATAACTCAAAATCCTAATAAACCATGTATGCTGGCATAGGTAAAGGATCGTACTTTTTAGATGATTCTTTATTGCTTTTAAGCATAACTTAGTTGATCCACTTAGTTGAGGTATTCTATACCCTGACAGTGTATAGGACAGTTCTGGAAGCGTGGGCGAGACTATGTATCATCACGTAGCTCATAGTAATGGTTGTCGGTTAGAGAATCTCCCGATAGAGTTAAACTATATATTTATATATCACTTATTATGTTGAGTTCAGAGATGAGAAAATATTATGTATAGCTTTAAATGATTTAACTCCTTTATTTCTTTACATTCAGCTTAAGTACATTATTATCTGTAGCAGTCCTTTCCTTTCTTTCAGTTATGTGTTATTTAGCTATATTACATATTCGTACCTTCAATGTTCTGATGTCATTTGACCTGCATATTTTCATGATGTAGATACAAGTTCTTAGGATCCTCAAAAAGAATCTGTTGAGATCGCTTCATCTGCTCATCTATTTATGAGTGAGACCTCCTTGCTTTAGGAATACTCAAGTGTTTTGAGTTTTTAGTAGTAGTTCTTTTGAGGATTCGTGGGTCTTATCCAGACACTTATATTTGTATAGTAGAGGCTTCATAGATAGACAGTTTTGGATATTCTTTCAGTTTCAAATGTTTAATTTAAAACTTATTTTTGATACTTAGTATATTCAGCAATGTTTTGAGATTCAGTAAACTGGTTTTAAATGTTTCTTTCAATATGATGCTTATGTATGCTCAAGTTAGTCTTTCGCTTATAGTCAGCCAGAACGAGGGCTCGCTTGGGGACCAACAATGGTTCTCAAGTGCCGGTCACGTCTAAGGTATACGTTCTGGTCGTGACACATTCTATGTACTAATGCATACTTGTGACTACATTTTTTGCTAATGTAGGGTCCAACAGTCCTATTTCAAACACTCGGGACTAGATTGACCCTTTGAGCTTTTAGAGAGATTGGCGAGTCCTCATTTTTTGAGGATCGAGACTCTTTTAATGCTTTATGTCATTTTCATTTCAGAATTATATGTGATATATGACTTACGTCCCAATCACTTTTCTTATGATGTATTAGATGGATTTGAGACTTATGATAGACTTCTGCTTTTGTTGTTGTTGTTGTTGTTGTTGTTGTTGTTATTATTATTATTATTATTATTATTATATTATGTGGCATCTTTCTATTGGGTATATTAAATTTCAGTCCGACCCATACCCACAGTTCCATGACCAAACCCAATTAAAGACCCATATCAACTAAAAACTAATTGATCAATCTTATTTCTCCCTAAACCCTAGGACCCTTTTTTCTTCTTCCCTCTTTTCTTTCTTCAATAATTTCAAGATCTATTTCAAACCAAATGGTAAAATTTCAACACTACTATATTGAAGTTGAAGGATTCAAGTTATAGTATTAATTGTGGAAGTATTCTCTCAATTCAAATGCTTATATCTTCTTCTGTTCCTGTCCTGGCACAGTAGAATCCCGCATATGTCATTGCGGAACGGTGTTTGTGGTACGAGAATTTGTGAATGGTATCTAGTTAGTGTAGAGCTCTTAATTGCAATTCTGATTATTTTTTGCATGGTAGTGAAATTATGTTTAATTTGTTTAATGTCCTTACGATTTAGGATTTGGTATAATCCTCAACTTTCATTGTAATGTATTTTCATTGTTAACGAAGTAAATTTGGATCAATTATGTTTTCATTTTTTGGATCAGTTTTGGTTCAGTTTTTTTTTTCAAATTTTGATTCTGTGTTTTGATCTCATAATGGTGCACTTTTGTTGCATTTTAGCCACTGTAAAGTCTTGATTTTAATTCTTGAGTTATATATACATGATTAATGCAGACAATTGAATAGAAGAAGTTGTTCATCCTAGATGACCATGATTTGTTATTGGCACATGTGAACAATATGAATGAACTCAAAGGGACAATAGTATATGGATCAAGAACTGTATTCTTCTTGACACCTCAAGGCACATTGAAACATTTCACTGTTGTTTATTGCCCAAATAGATGATAAGCTCAATGTGGTGCTTGGCTATGGAAATGAACAAAGTTTATTTCCCAAGTAATTGGAATGCCACTTGTGCTTGGCTATGGACACTAACAAAAAAGAAACAAAATGTAGTGCTTGGCTATGGAAAATAACAAAATGAAGTCAAAGGGACATTTTAGTATATGGAAGAAGCATTGCTGCCAACAACAAAAACAAAATTAATTTAAAGACAATATGCTGCTATGTCAGCAAGTTGCCAAGGAAAAGAAAAAAAAAATAACAAAATGCTCCAATGTGAGACAAATATTGAAAAATAATAGACCCATTGATGAACAAAATAATACAATATTAACATAGTCACATTCAAGGAAATAGGGGATTAAGATGCAGCAATATACTAGCATATCTTCACTCTGCGGAGTTTATGAAAATGAATATTATATAAGAACAAGAAAATGAACGGTGTCTATCATCCTTTTAATAGAATATCCCTATCAAAAAGATACTTTTAACCATTCACAAGCACAAACGGATTAAAATGGAATGAAACGTAAACTACACCATTAATAAGTGCAGAAAGTATAATTATTGTTTAGATCCATAAGAAATAAACAAACTAACTATTAGCTCGTACTATGACTAAGGTAGTTCCAATTCTAACATGACTTCCACAAGTTATATTTTTCTCTGTTTATGTCTTATTCTTCTTCAACATTTTATTTTCAGCCGACGTTACATTTATTCAAGATCATTACTGCGATTCAAATTTATTCAGACTCTCTGGAAACCGGGTGGAAAACCAATAGAACCTTCCTACAAGTGCGCTGGTTGATATTTGGGATGGTTCTTGTCCAAGACTGAATTAATTTTTGGCATCACGTTCTTAAATCCCAAAATACCATTCTCTTGAATTTCCACCTCAAGATCATAAAATTCCATCACTGAATTGATAGGATGACTGATCATTTCGTAATACTCATTTCACATATCCATTATTGCAGGATCATTCTTTTCTACTATTAATAGGACTAATCCACTACTGAAGAGAATTTACCAATGTATCCTAGATTGGAAAAATATAACATAACACAAGGGGGCCAATGTGCCAATATAACATTCCGCAATGACATATGCAGACTCACCTACGTAAACATAAGAAGCAGAAGAAGATATAGAAATTTGAAAGGAGAGAAGACTTAAAAAATTAATACTTTAACTTGAATATACTATTGCGCTTGAAATTTTACCATATTATTTGAAATAGATCTAGAAATTTTTGAAGAAAGAAAAGAGGGTAAAAAGAAAAGAGCGCATTAGGGTTTAGGGAGAAAGAAGATCGATCAATTAGTTTTTAGTGTGCATGGGTCTTTAATTGTGTTTGGGCATGTCACTCCCCGAACCTACACCCTGGACGTGGCCGGCAATTGAGAACCATTGTTGGCCCTAAGCGAACCCTTGGCCTGGCTCAACTCTCAGCGCAAGACTTACTCATCAATAAAAGAACTCAAAGAAAATCTTTAACTCAAAAGTCTCAAATACTTAAATTTAGAATATTTAAAAATAAACATTGAATTGGCCAAAGAGGCAATTCAAGTCTCAACATAAACAATGGAAATGAAAGAGACTCATAGATTACCACTTTCTATCTATCTATGCAGCCTCTACTTATAGAGATGGACATAGGGACAAGACCCACGACATTATAATAACAACACTGAAATGATAAAACATAAATGAGGGATCCTCCATAAGCAAGGATGCTCTCCAAACAACTTTGGAACTTTAAATGGTATTAACGAATCGCCTGTTGATGACTCTGATCTCCTGTATCTGCATCATGAAACGATGCAGGACAAATGACATCAGTACATTAAATGTACGAGCATGTAAGGGAAAACTTGAACATAACATAAAGCTTTAACTTGGAAAGAATGAAACATACTCACCTTGAAGCTACTCAATTCAACCTCAACTTAATGCAGTATAAAACAACAATAAAGATGCAATTTATCTAAATCATTTAAAACAGTAGATAACAACTCAATGTATTTGAAAATACAATAATAAGTCTGTTCGTATGCAAAAATATAAAATTACTCTGTTTGGGAGATTCTCTTACCGACAACCATCACTATGAGCTTTGTGATGATACATCGTCTCGTCCAGACTGCCAGAACTGTCCTATACCTTGCTGGGTGTACAACTCCTCAAATAAGTGGATCGACTAAGCTATTCTTAAATAAAAATAAGGAATCATCTAAAAAGTATGACCCTTTCTACTCACGTTGTCTACATGGTTTATGGAGGTTTTGAGTTGTTTGAACTCTCCCCAATATTGTTTCTCAATACTACTCCCAAAATATAACTTAGCTCATATGTTTTAAAGAAAACATTCCCTTATTCTTAACTTTGACATTATTACTCTAACGATTTCTCTAAAAAGAGATAGCACTCAGAACTGCTCATGAACTCTTTTGGAAATCGGCGTTTCCTCTTATCTTTTATGTAATACCATTTACTCTTGGGAATACTTAGTTCCCATAAATCATTTTGAAAAAAATGAACTCAATTCTCCTCAACCTCAAACTTAAGTCTTAATATAACTTTTAAAAGATTGTAAAAGGATTCTCTAAATGACTTGAAAGAACTCTCAAGGCTTGATTGTTAACACTATCTTGAATTTGAATTATGAATTCAAGGGCTATGGCTTCATGTTATGGATGATCTCTCGATGTTTAGATGTAGTTTAGAGCAATTAGAATCAATAGGGAGTAAAGGTACACTTTAAAGACTCAGACGGGCAAAACAACAGAAAAGTGGTAGGGGCAGGTGACCCTGGAGCATTGAGTGGCATGGGGCGCCATCCCCTAAACTACAATAGACTCTTCCAAGCGCACTGATGGGGCAGCAGACGAGCCCTTGCCCAGATTTTCCCGACTAATTTTCTTTGTCATTTTGTGACCCTAATTCGCCTAGAATCGAATGGTTTCTTCCCAACTCACTTAGATTCAAATACCCAACATAAGTACACAATAATCTACTCAAAACAACCCTCAAATCACTAACATTCATCTCATGAATTCATCATAACCCCAACAATCAAGATTAAGAATGAAATTTCAAGAATCTCATCAAGAACTCAAATCCTTCAAACTCAAGAATGAATTTTACATTTAAATCGCATGATTGGTGTGTGTATGAACGAACCCAATACTACGAGAACTCACATGCCTTAATTTGGCGAAAATCCTTGACAAATCTCACGAATCCTGACGAATGCCTTGAACCTTTCTTATTTTCTCCTCGTCTCACTTCTTAAACTCTCTTCCAAAACACTAAGCGTAAATTAGGATTTGTAAAATTGACCCAAATCGGATTTGTAAAATTGATCCAAATCAGATTTTACCCTAAAATATTTACTAAAAAGCTTTTAATCTGAAGGGGTAAGGAAAAGACCAAAATAACCCTCATAAATTTAGGTGACTTTCCTTTACTGGACAGACATATTTCAAAAAATGGACATATGTCCCTTATCTAAACTTGAAACTTAGCAAACTTGTTGGCGTTGGAAAGAGGATTCCAAGACCTTTCATTTAATATCTTATGGGTCACCTAACTCATCCTGTACTGAAAGTTATGGTTGTTTGAATTTGACCCAAAACTCACAACTTAGCATAACTTGCAAAATTGTCAATTTAGCTATTTACAATTTAGTGCTTTCTAAATTTAGCTCTTTATATGGCGGGATATTAAATATCTCCCTCTTGGGAACATTCGTCCTTTTATGAGATCACTGTGAGTAAAACTAAAGGTGAAACATCTAACAAACTACTCAAACACCCAACATGCAAATTTACACAACATTTCAACTTAAAAAGTACCAAGAAAAGAATTAGTACTTTGATTATGAATTTCTCCGGACTCAAAGAGATGTGGGTATCACTTCTTCATATCCTCCTCAGCCTCCCAAGTAGCTTCTCAACAAATTAATTCCTCCATAAGACCTTGACTAATGCTACCTCCATAAGATCTTGACTGATGCTACTTCCTCAATACTTTTGCTAAGAATAACTGATCCATAAGGATCTTGGGCTTTAATTTTCAACCACCTATAGTGTGATGGGTAGTCGAATGAATCTGAGAAATGCACGAGTACGATTAAATCTCTGTGACAAAGCTCTATTGCATGATTAAGAGTATGAAAGAAGGGAAACTTTTCTTAAATTCTTGTATTTACTTATTTATAAAAGTGGGCCCTCACAACCATAAATAAGATCCTACTTGACACGGCTTCATAGACCGTAGGACACTTAAACTTTGTGCTGTGATACCAAGATTGTCATGACCCGAGCCTACACCCTTGATGTGTCCGGCACTCGAGAACCATTGTTGGTTCCGAAGCGAACCCTCATACTGGCTGACTACAAAGGGAAGACTAACTCAAGCATACAAAGCTTAAAAACATAATAAAATTCACTAAACTCAATTACAAATCTTTATCTCAAATGAATAACTCTGAATAAAAATAATATATTCAACTCGCCATAAATAGGCAACTTAGGTCTTTAAAACATTTAACAAAATAAATGAAAAGACTTCTGAAACTCTACTGTTTATCTATGAATCCCCTAAATGAAGAAGATGGAATTCGGGAAAATATCGACAACATCCTCACAAAACTGAAACAAAAGTAATAACATCCTCCAGAAGCAAGGAGGCTCACCATAGCTAACTCAAACTGCATGTGGTATCAACGAAGCGCCTATACCTGTATCTGCATCAAGAAACGATGCAGGCCAAATGACTCAGTACATGAAATGTACGAGCATGTAAGGGGAATTCTAAAATCACTCAACTCAAGGAATACTCAAAACTACTCAAACTTACTCAACTCAGAAGTACTCAAGGATAAGATACTCAACTCCATAATAAGGTTCTCAACTCAATGAAATAGGGCTCAACTAAACAATAAAGTACTCGACTCAATGAAACATAGTTCAACTCAAGATACACAACTCAAGATACTCAAGAATAAAGCAACAAAAAAAGATGCAATATATGGAAAGCTTTTAAAATAGTAGATAGCAACTCAATGTGTTGAAGAATACAATAACAACTCAATTTGTATATAATAATAAATAATATAACTCTGTGGGAGATTCTCTAACCAACAACCATCACTATGAGCTATGTGATGATATAATGTGTCACTCACGCTACCAGAACTGTCCTAGACTATGCCAGGGTATAAGACCTCTCAACTAAGTGTGTCAAATAAGCTATGCTTAAAAGAATCAAGGAACCATCTAAAAAGTATGACCCTTTCTACCCAAGTTGGCTACATGGTTTATGGAGACTTGAGGTATCAGAAGTCGTTCCCATATCGGTGCTCAATACTAATCTCAAAAATATACTCAGCTCATATGTTTAAAAACATAACTCTTTCTGTGGTTTGAGATTATTTCTCAAAATCATTCTCTAAAAAGATATGTTTCTCTTCTTGAACTCTACTCTTAACTCTCTCTTGAATGTGAATTATGAATTCAAGAGTTATGGTTCATGATATGAAGGATCTCATGACAATAAAGTAGACTCATGAATACATTATCCTCTTCACATACTCACTTGCTCGAGTCTTGGTACAAGTTATTAGAAATTTTAAAAGACTCCTTAAAAAGACTCTAAGAGGCTTTCTCAAAATGTTCAGAAGAACTCTCAAAACTTATCACTTAGCTCTACCTTGAATTTGAATTATAAATTCAAGGTTATGATTTGTGATAGGAAAGATATCATGATGATTAAAAGTGTTTTAGATAGTTAATCATGAGAAACAGTTGAAAAACACTTTATGGGGAGCAAGTCCGCGACGTGGAGATGAATTATAATGTTTGGTCAAAATAATTTTTGAAACAGTGGAGTCAGCGATCTCTCTCCGACGTGGAGAGAAAAAAATTTACCTTCTAAGGAACAGGCCTGCGTCGCGGACCTGGTACTTATTTTCTGCCCTACTTATTCTTCCTCGTTTTTTAAACCTAATTCGCCTAAATTCTATTCTTTTTCACAATTTCTCTTTAGATTCAGCTACCCAATACATGTACACAAGAATGTAATCAAAAGAAACTCTAAAATCGGCACGATTTCCTCAAGAACTCATGAATCTCATCTAAACTCAAGAACGAAAGCCAATTTCAAGAACACAATTCAAGAACATCAAACCTTCAACTTTCTAGAACGAATTTAACGCTGAAATTAACATGATTGGTATGTGAGTGAACAAATTTAACACTATGGAAGCTTACATACATCTTAGGGATCAAACCATGGCGAAAATCTGCAACAAAACTCGAGAACCTCGACGAACACCTTGATCCTTTCCTCTTTTCTCTTCTTTTCTCTTCTTGAACTCTCAACTAAAACCCTAGGCATATATTAGGATTATAAAACTGAACCTGATAATATTAGACCCCTAAAACATTACTTAAACGAATTAAATCTAATTGGGTAAGAAAAAGACTAAAATACCCCTTACTATTTTCGTGTAACTTTCCTTAATTGGACATCCCGACTCATGTATATCTCCCTCATACGAGCTCAATATTTAGCAAACTCGGTGACCTTTAATTTGATTTCTTATGGGCCACCTAACTCATGATGTACTGAAGGTTATGGTTGTTTGAAGTTGACCCAAAACTTATAGGAACTTAGGAATGACTTGAATGAACCCTCTTTAGTTCTTCTTGGAACACAAGGTGCTACCTATAGTGACCTTAATACTTATGAAAAATTTAAATTCCTTGGTAAAAACTTACACACTAAGAAGGATGGTTCAAGTCTAAGCTCAAAAACTTTCCGGGGTGTTACATGTTTTTCAGTCTAGTGTAAAAAGATTTTACTCATGATTTATTTCCTTATATTTATGATGAGAATGATATTTTTTTAGTAATTAAGTTAATTTCACATGTTTCAATTGGTTTTGCTCGTAAGAGTTCTCCTCTCTAGGTGTTTGAGTAGGTGCCCGATTGCCCACTACTATTTTGTTTAATTCAAAGACTTAGAGTTTATTTTTTGGGCTAATATATTTTTTTATAACATTGTTAGATGTTTCATGAGTTGGATTATTAAGTGTTGGTTAACCCACATTGGGTTTGGTGTGGGAGCCAGTCACGGTGATTTGAGTCGTGACATGCTGATCATTCTGCAAATTGTTCCAACTTTACGATGATTGACATTGCATATTGATTATTGCATGAAGCAATAAGATGCTATCCAGTAAATCATGAAACATTTCATGTGGAAATAAGATCCTATGCATTGAATATCGATTATTCAAGTTAGTTTCATTAATTTAATTTGAATGCTCATAGGAAGTTCTAGTGTTAATGAATATATATAAAGATTACCTACCATATTTCCTAGTTCATTATATTTGAGAAATGAATAAATTGTATTCTTAATTCATTATATTTGGAAAATTAACAAATCATATTACTAGTTCATTATATTTTAGAAATTAATTAATTGTATTCCCACTTCATGTGGGAAATTAATAAGTTCCATTCCTAATTTCATTTGAAATCAACTATATAGAAAATATGAAATACATACAGATGGTTTGCCATATTTCATTTGGTAAGTCAATAATTTTTTATTCCTAATTTGTTTTGAGTCAGACTTCTTGATATGTATTTATTAATTATGTACCTAAATGGGTTTAAAACATTCATACCTTTTATTTTTGAAAGCTTTGCGGGGAAAGGAAGTAAAAGGAAATACAGTAATATATAATTTTATATCGGTGTTTAGTTTGAAAGGAAAAAAGGTAAATAAATTATAAGCTGCTTGAAATTGATAAATGAAAAGTAAGACAAAAGACTCTCAAATGATTGACTCCGTTCATTTTTTCATGTGCGGTTCGATTCGATTTGATTTCAGTTTGATTCTTCTTTATGTGCTAAATTATATTGAAGTGTGTTTACTACATTATCATTGTTCATTTGAAAATTGATCGATGACCTACAGTAATAAAGAACTGTACAGGTAATTCTTTGTAGATTAGATTACATGGACAAATTATGATATTGAAATAGTTAGATATTATTACTCTTAATTTTCACCTTAATTACTCACTTGTTAATTAACTAGTGAAATTTGCCTGATGTCTTGAAAACCTTCCTTGTATTTATGGGATTTTACTAATATTTAGTCTAGTATCAAAGATAAAAATTAATATAATTGATTCGAAGTTTTGAGGGATAATATATCTTAGGTTTAGCGTTCAAAAATATTGTTTCAACTTCTTTTGAAATTCATAGGAGATGTATTGGTAAAATTCTATTTGTATTTTTGCAGGTGTATTATTTATATTTGAATTTTATTTGTGGCTCAATTATTTGTTCATCACAAATCTAGTGCATGTGGTCAAAATAAGCTACATTACCATAAACTTTTTTTCCTAATAGATGCTTATGTTTGATTGTGTACATAAGCTTAATGTATATGCCATTGTAATTCATTGTTGTTATAATAATTACAATCAGAATCAAATTGTTCTTGTATAAATAAAAATTATGTAGTGCATGATATCGATCCAAAACTTAACTAAAAATAATTTTTCTTAAATATAAAGTTTTAAACATAGATAAACAAACAACTCTTGGTCTTGCAAACTTTGGAAAAGAAAACATAATATTACAAGTAAAATTCAAAATAAAATAAATCTTTAACTACAATTGCATTTGTAGTGTCTTTAATTTGCTGATGTGAAAGGGAAAGCAGATGCTCGACATATGGGACAATCTCGTTTCCTCAGCAACCACTCTTTGATGCAGCATTCATGATATTCATGTTCGCACCAAAGTATCCCAATGGACTCTTTATTCTCATATTTCGCAAGACAGATGCCACAAACCTCTTCTTTGTTTGTTGAACTATTTACTCCATCTTCAGGCACAACAACATGATGGATTGGTTACATTCCTGTTATGCCTTAGTCGATTGTAGAACTAAGATTGTTCGATTTCAGTTTCCAGACAAACCAATCTTAGAATGGAAGGGTAGTAGCTTAGTGCCTATGGGTCAATTCATGTCTTACCTTGAGGCCAGAAAGATGATCTCTAAGGGTTATCTCTATCATCTAGTTCGGGTTAAGGATTCAAGTTCCGAAACCCCAAATCTTGAGTCAGTTCCAGTAGTCAATGAGTTTCAAGAAGTGTTTCCAGAAGATTTTCCCAGAGTTCCTCCCGAAAGGGAAATCGACTCTGGAATTGATCTCCTTCCAGATACCCATCCTATCTCTATTCCTCCTTACAGATTGGCTCCAGCATAGCTTAGGTAGTTGAAAAGGCAGTTGAAAGACCTTCTAGATAAGGGCTTCATCAGACCTAGTATTTCGCCATGGGGTGCACCATTGTTGTTCGTGAAGAAAAAAGATGGTTCTCTCAGAATGTGCATTGACTATAGGCTATTGAACAAGGTCACAAACAAGAATAAGTATCCCCTCCCCAGGATTGATGACTTGTTTGACCAACTTCAGCGTTCTAGTCATTTCTCAAAGATAGACCTCAGATCCGATTAACATCAGGTTAGAGTCAGAGAGTGACATTCCAAAGACAGCCTTCAAAACTCGGTATGGTCATTATGAATTCGTAGTTATGTCATTTGGACTAACTAATGCTCCTGTAGCTTTTATGGATTTGATGAACAGAGTGTTCAAGCAGTATTTGGACTTGTTCGTTATCGTTTTTATTAATGATATCCTCATTTATTCTAGGAATGAGGAAGAACATGCGAGTCATTTACGGGTTATTCTGCATATTCTCAAGGATCGCCAGTTATTCGCTAAATTTAGCAAATCTGAGTTTTGGTTGCAGTCAATTGCTTTCCTTGGGCATATAGTGTCTAGCGAATGATACGCTCAAATTACACCTCCCTAAAGAAGCATAAGCGATCGTTATCAAGTAAAGAACCCAACTTGTAGGTTGGGGTCGATCCCATGAGAAAAATGGTTTAGACATTACTTTAATAAACAATTATATTCAATTAGTCAAATTACTTCCAGAAACAAGTAATTAAAAAGGGGGGTATTTGTGAAACAAATTGTAAGAATTTAATAAATAATCAGTAATCAAAAGTCAGTTTTGGTTGTTATCAAGGTGAGTGAAATAACTAGGGTATACGTGTTCCCCACAAGCTCATAACGCAGTAGTCCTAGTAATAACAATCCTTTCCTAATGCACTACGTACAAAGTGATAAGTTAGGTATCTTTAAATCCTTGGTCCGGCATCTAGAGAATTTCACCCCGCACCATGGTCCAGCTACGTGTGTGTAATTTACTAACCCTTACCTTTACCTCATATTAGACATTATAATCGATGTTTGTTTTAGTTATTACTTCGCACCAATCGACACTAGACTATTAGATAGTATCATACTAAATCTATGTTGATAATTCTTTTCTGTTGATTACCTCCTTGGTCTGGCAAGTAGCAGCAACGCAAGTTCTAACGTTTGCAACTGCTAAAAAGACTTCTAAATGAAAGAATTATCAATGCATGCACCACACTATTCATACTTTGTTAATTGCTCATGGTTCCCACAACCCTAGTTGTGGAGTTTAGTTACCCATAATCATATGAACACAATTCATTGTTTTAGATGAAAGAATTATTAACTTAAGTAAGAGTAATAAACCCAGAAATTCAACTTGAATTGCAACTCAAAAATCTTCAAAACGATCTTAGGAAATTAATAATTGCTAAAGTTGCAAGTTAATCTCCCAAGTCAAGAACTAGAATAGAAAAATAATGTGTAACCCCAAAAAACGAGGTTTACATGCCCTATTTATAGAAAACAAGTCCTAAATTAAAAGGGAAACAAAATAAGGAAAGTTTGTTACAGGAATGCGTGTTCATTCCACGAGACAGACTCACGGACCGTCAATGGATCTACGGTCCATGAGTCCCTTCCATCAGCCAGGACTTAGAAAATATTTCAACTTCCAAAAATCAACTTCTCTAAAGCAAACGACGGAACTGCAGTACGGACCATAGATCGATCTATGGTCCGTCAATCCCCTTTCGTAGCTCCACACTTAGAATCTTCAAAAATCAGGTACTGGAACCCTCGCAGTATCAATCTACGGATCAACAGTATGGTCCGTAGATCAATCTACGAACCATAAATGGTCACCGTGGTTCCACACATGGTCAGATTTCCCTGATTTGCCTTCCATGCCTTGACTTATGATCTACGACCACCATCTACGAAGCGTCAATGGACCTACGGTCTGTAGATCACCTCCGTAGATGCCCTTTTCTGCATTTCTTTTAGCTGTGTCTTTAGTTTCGTGCCTGAATATCTTTCCTGCCAAATATGATAAAAACACATAAAAACCCACACAAAAAGGCCCTAGACACACACAGCTTGTAAGTGAAATGTATTAGAAATACCGTAAACTCACGATATATCAGCGAAGTAATTCAAGTGGATTCATAGAAAATAGACTCAGTGAAACAATGTCACATACCTACCTCTCCTACATATATCAAATGTTTCATGGGTCTAGCGAGTTATTACAGAAGGTTCGTGGAAGGATTCTAATCCATAGCCTCTCCACTGACTAAGTTGACTTAAAAGATAGTCAAGTTTCAATGGTCAGATGATTGAGAGAAAAGCTTTGCAGAATTGAAAACTAGGTTGACCACCAATCTAGTTTTGACTCTAGTAGAGGGATCATATGGTTATGTTATATATTCTGATGCTTCCAGAATCGGCCTAGGTTGTGTGTTGATGCAGCGAGGTACGGTTATAGCTTATGCTTCTATACAACTTAAGATGCATGAGAAAAAATATCCGACTCATGACCTCGAGTTAGCAGCAGTGGTGTTTGCACTTAAGATTTGGAGAAATTACTTGTATGGGGTTCACGTGGATGTGTTCATAGACCATAAGAACCTTTAGTATGTATTCACCTATAAAGAATTAAATCTTCTCTAGAGAAGATGGCTAGAGTTCCTCAAAGAATATGATATGAGCGTGCATTACCATCATGGTAAGGCCAATGTAGTAGTAGATTCTCTTAGCAGGCTATCTATGGGTTGTGTAGCGCATGTTGCGAAAGAAAGAAATGAGTTAGCAAAGGATGTTCACAGACTTACTTGCCTAGGAGTTCATCTTATGAGCTTAAGAGATGGTGGTGTAACGGTTCAGAATGTGGAAGAATCTTCTTTGGTAGTGGAACTTAAGGAAAAGCAAGATAGTGATCTGATATTGCTTGAGTTAAAGGGTGCAATCCACCAATAGAGAGCTGAGGTTTTCTCCCAAGGGTGAGATGGTGTACTTCGCTATCAGAGCCGATTATGTGTTCCTAATGTGGGTGAGTTGAGACAACAGATTCTTGCAGAAGCCCATAACTCCAGATATTCTATTCATCCATGCGCCACTAAGATGTATCGAGATCTGTGGGAAGTCTATTGGTGGAATGGTATGAAAAGAGATATAGCGAACTTTGTGGCTAAGTTCCCTACTTGCCAGCAAGTCAAGGTAGAAAATCATAAACCAAGAGGTATGACTCAAGAGATTGATATTCCTACTTGGAAGTGGGAAATGATCAACATGGACTTCATCATAGGTTTACCTCGTACTCGCAGACATCATGATTCCATTTGGGTGATAGTTGATAGAGTTACTAAGTCTTCACACTTTTTAGCGGTCAATACTACAGATTTGGCGGAGGACTACGCCAAGCTTTACATTAATTAAATTGTGAGGTTGCATGGGGTTCCCTCGTCTATCATCTCAGATAGAGGTCCTCCGTTTACCTCTCATTTCTGGAAGTCATTTCAGAAAGATCATGGTACTCAGGTTAACCTTAACATAACATTTCATCCGCAGATGGATGGCCAGGCATAGCGTACCATTTTGACCATAGAAGACATGTTCAGAGCTTTTGTGATTGACTTCAAGGGTAGTTAGGATGATCACCTTCCTCTTATAGAGTTCGCCTACAATAATAGTTACCATTCCAGCATTCAGATGGCCCCTTGTGAGGCATTGTATGGGCGAAGATGTAGATCTCCTGTTGGTTGGTTTGATGTAGGGGAAGTAGCCTTGATAGGACCAGATTCAGTCCATGATGTTACAGAGAAAGTGCAACTCATTAGAGATAGACTCAAGACAGTCCAGAGTTGCCATAAATCTTATGCCGATGTAAGGAGAAAATAACTAGAGTTCCAATTTGATGATAGGGTTTTCTTGAAAGTGTCACTTATGAAAGGGGTGATGAGATTTGGCAAGAAGGGGAAGCTCAGTCCTAGATATGTAGGCCCTTACAAGATCTTGAAAATGATTGGTTAGGTGTCTTATAAGTTAGAGTTGCCAGCAGAACTAGCATCAGTGCATCCAGTGTTCCACATTTCACTGTTGAAGAAGTGTGTGGGGTATCCAGCATCTATTGTACCTTCAGAAAGTGTGGCTGTGAAGGATAGTCTCACTTATGAAAAGGTACCAGTTGAAATCCTTGACCGTCAGGTTTGAAGGTTGAGAAACAAAGAAGTCGCTTCAGTCAAGGTTTTGTGGATGAGTCAGTTCGTAGAGGGAGCTACTTGCGAAGCAGAAGAAGCCATGTAGGCCAAGTATCCTCACCTCTTTTCTTCTAATTCCACTCCAGCTTGAGGTAATAGTTCCTCTTCAATTTTTCAGTCATTCATGCGTAAATTCAGTCTTAGTATCATGTTCTTTCAGTTTGTACTGGCATTTTCAGTGTATTTCCATATTCTTGGAACTTAGTTCAGTTACAAATCAGTCTCCAGTGTTTAGTGGTAGGGTTTGCAGCTCCTTCCCTATATTTCAGCTAGTCTAGCCTTCATTCGAAGACAGATGTTCCCAAGGGGGAGATATTGTAACACCTCGAAAACAAGACCTAGACCTTTTTTTGCAAAACTTACCTGAAGCAGGGAACGACGGAAGGGTTCACAGACCGTGATAGGGTCCACGGTCAGTTGACCTACCTGTGGTCTAGAGTTCAACTACACTAGGCCCAGATGTTAGACCACGGGACCCTTCACGGGCCGTGGTCTGGATGACAGACCCTGGTAGTGTCCATAAGGACTTAGCCAGTAACCCCTCTAGCCAGTCCCTTAGATCCCCACGCCTAAGTGGGGACCACGAAGACCTGAACGGTCCGTTGTCCTTCACACGGGCCGTGGGGTGGTCCGTAGAGGCTTAACTAGTAGACCCCTAGACCTGAGCCTCTAGACCTCAGCCCAAGTGATGACTACGAGGACCTTCACGGTCTGTGGTCCTCCATACGAGCCGTGGTAGGGGCTCGTGGATCAGACCCCAGAATCCCCATACCACTGGACCAAGTGAGGGCCACAGGGACCTTCACGGTCCATGGTCCCTCGCACGGTCCGTGAAAGTGGTTGTGGTCGGCCCATTATATTTTTAAGTAGGGTTATTTCGATCTTTTCCCTTATTCGTTGGACACCTAAGCTACGTCGTTTAGACCCTAAATTTTGAGGTTTTAGTCAGTTTAAGCTTAGAAACATAACTAGAACTTACCTAAGTAAAATCATTAATCAATACTTAAAAAAATTGATGCAAAAGAGGAGAAAGAGGCGAGAATGCTAGTTCAAGAATGCAACAAGTTTCCTTCAGTTCCAGCCCCAAAATCGAAAGATCTCTTCGTGGAATTCATCACCAAATATGTGGGATTTCACTAGTGGGTTCCTTTCGCCCATTAGGTCTCTAGATTTCAGCCAGATTCTTGATTCCCTTTTGATGACTAAACCTAGGGTTTTTCTAGAACTTCAGCAGATTATCATGAATTAGTTATTTACATGTTCCAAATTAGATTATCATGTGATTACTTCGTTTCTTGCATGAATTTCAGAACCCTAGCTATGTATTTCTTTAGTTCTTGAATTACACACGCTAGGTCAGATATTTCAGTTATTTCAGATATACATGCCTCAGTTTTGAATGCGTCATTATCAGTATATTATTGCGCATTCTCAGTTTGCATGTCAGTTTGAGCTATCTAGTATAATACAAAAATTCAGTAATAATGTATTAATCACTTAATCTAGTAGGAGTAGCTTAAAACTGAGTTGGACTAGGGTCAGTCACCCATATAGTCCCAAAACTACGAGCAACGTAGGTTTTAATTCCCCTCATTTGGTATCATTTTAGTGATCACACCAGCATGCCTCTGTACCTCTGGCAGGGTATATTGGGTCCTCTCGATGGGGCGTATACATCGGACTTCACCTTTAGCTCATGTGGTTTTATTATCGATTATTAGTAGCTCCTATAGTTCAGTCAGACTCCATTGCATTCACCATATTTCATTACAGTCAGTATTCGGTCTCACTATGTTATAAATTGGTCATTGCATTTAATTAGCTCAACATTCATTATCTATTTAATGTTCAAATTATACTCTTGCTTTATTCCTTGTTCAGTTATATGTTTATTTCAGCTTTATTCTATCCTACATGCTCAGTATCTTTCAAGTACTGACACATACTCTATGCTACATCTTCTAGTGATGTAGGTTCAGGTCCCCAATAGTCAGATCACGCATAGATAGGTTCCCGATCTTCAGTTCAACATCATCAATGGTGAGTCCTCATTCTTTGAGGCTTGGTTTCAGTTTTGCTAGATCTAGTTGGGTCATTTCCCAACGTTTCTAGTCAGTTTAGAGGCTTATTTCAGACATAGTTAGTTTCAGCTTTAGTTTTAGAGTTTAATTTCTCTTTTGTATTGAAACTCTCAGCTTTCATATATTCAGACAATATATAGGTATTCCCCATCATTTTCAGTATATGTTATGATTTAGCTTCTACACAGTTTTATTATTCCGTTTATCTTTAGTATAATTATGATTATGCCAGCAAGGTTAGCTTGGGGTCACTCGTGATCCTAGGTCCCGTGTCCTTGTCTCAGGGGTAGCTCGGGGCGTGACATGGACCTTGATCTATCAAATTGAATGACTTTGAGTACCCATTCTAATACCACCAAGTTTCCCAATTCAAAGTCCAGACTAGAAAGTTACGCCCGAGTTAGTGAAGCCTTATAACGGTCAACCACACTTTATCTGATACTAAGTGTAGGCAATCGCTAAGAAGTATAAACCAAACTAAGAGTTGGGGTCGATCCCACATGGAGTGATACGATTAAGAATTTCATTAAGATGTAAAATGGTGTTCTAATCATTTGTAGATGCAGATATTTCACAACAATAAAGTAATTGACAAGGTTTTGACAATTTAAGTCAAATGCGGAAGGGGGGACTTTGGTAAACAAATAGAGAAGGTTTATTGGGAGTGTGATAAATTTAATGCCAATTTCGTGTAATGGGTGATTATTATTTACTAAAAGCCATTGAATCTCTGTGTGTAGGCTAGGTTTTGGCTGCAATAGCCATTTCTCAATCAACTATTTCGAATCAAGTGAGTTCTTTCTATCCCCAACAAACACTACACAGATTAACAACGCATTACCTTAATCAATCTACTTTTTCAAGCTATATTTGTAAGATTGCATTCAGACAGTCTTTCTCAAGCTAAATCCGTAACAACACAATCAGTACAATAATCAACTAATAATTTGACTCTAACACTTCTTTCTGAAGCAAGTATGGAGTACTAAGCTTGAATTGCATTTGCAAATACAATTAATCAATTAAAACACAACTTTAAATTGAACGCACTACAAATAAACAATATAATAAAAAAATAACAACACCCATTAGCTAATTAATGCATTGAACTACATTATATTACCCTGAAGAATGTTTGTTTTAGACAAACATAATAAAGAACGAAAAATCTTTACCAAGAATTTTTAATTCACATTGGGCAACAAACCACAAATCTAAAAAGTGATCAAATTTAAGCTAAAAATCTTACAAACCCTAAATCTCTGTTCAGAAGTGTAAAAACAATGTTTTAGAACGTTCAAGATCTAAACCAGAAGTGGACAATGTGGGTTCTCCTTTTCTTGTTTTCAAAATTGAATTTATACGTTCCATTAATTTCAGCACAGAGTCCACTTGGAGAAATAAGTTGGGCTCACCGAACTGGTTGTCCAGGCGCCGAGTGTTCCACTTCTAGCCTTTTTGGCGTGCCTTCTTCAGCAAAATCATTCGGTTGGCGATACACCAAATGTGCCTCTTCTTGCCTTCTTGGTGTTCCGTTTTAACATCTCGTTCTGTAAAATTAGGTGATTGAAATCGGCCTAAATGATTTGTTCGGTGCGTCACCAAACCACCAGTTTGCTCGCCCAGTTGGCCTTGTCTAAGGGATGGCAGTCAGGAATTTTGGGTGATGTGAAGGTGCACTCGGCAAGTCACCGAGTGGCTTTGACGAGTACCAACTTTGATCTCTTTTAATTTTTTCTGCTCTTTTGCTCCTTTTTGCCTCAAATTGTCCTTGCCTTGCTATTTTTCCTTCATTGCTGCAAATTAATATTTTAACATCAATTATGATCATAAAATAGGCATTGAGGACAATACTTCCTTGAATATTAAGCCCTTAAATGAGTCAAAATCCCCAATTCATCAACACCCCCAACTTAAACTTTTGCTTTTGCTCAAGTAAAAGAAAAGATCAACCAGGTCAATAGGGATGTCTACAAATAGTGCTACTTGAGACTCAACATGAATGAACACGAGGTTAAATCTACGCAAGCAATGATCAATTGTGCACTAAGGGGTCGTTTGGTAAAGTGTATTAGGAAAAATAATGCATGTTTTAGTCTTGTGTATTACTAGTACGTTGTTTGATACTCTTTTTCTAACCTATGTATAACTAATGCTTGCATTAGTTATACACTCTATTGTGTATTAAGGTGTGCATTTCTAATACCATGGATTTCTAGGTATTAGCAATGCAATGATTTTAATGCATGCATTAAAATGACAAACGACCCAATTGTCCCTCAAAACCTTTTTTACATCTTTTCCACCATAAAAGTTGAGGGTATCTTTGTAAATAATGTTTTTAATGCAATACATACTATTTTTAATGTATCAAACCAAACAACGCATGAAAATAACTATGTATAATTAGTGCAAGCATAACTAATACATGAATAACTAGTGCAAGCATAACTAATACATGAATAACTAATGCAAGCATTACTAATACACTATATTTAGTATTATTCTTATACACTCCACCAAACGACCCTAAGAGTTTCAAACTTTGACTACTGATCATCAAATAAAAGTCAAGCTCACAATGCTTGCTTCAAATGCAAATTCAAGTTCAACAAGAGTATTCCAATGCCTTCACATCAAGAATGATTCCATGGTGAGGGGCGCACCCCGTTAAGTTCTGAAAAAATCATGTATATATATGTACATCTCTCATGAGAAATTGACAGAAACTAAATATTTTTAATAGTGCCCCACAAAAAGTATGAAATTGTGCTTTTGTACTAGTGGTATAAGCTAAAAATTCCAATCAAATCACCAGGGTTCAATCCCAAGGAGAACCTTTTTTTTTACAACTTTTTTAGCTTAATATTGGTGAACCTAGACAACATTTTTTTAATAACCTTTTTTTAGCTTAATATAGGTGCACTCGAATTTTTCAAATCCTGGATTTGCCTCTGTCCATGTCGACACAAAGCTCATCAAAGTTTAAGAATTAAGGAATCAAAATCAACCCTCACGCTCTCAAAGATAAGCACATGCATGATTCTATCCATATGTTTGCCCGTATTTTCCAATCAACATGTCATTCGGCTCAATCAAGATCACCGATGTTTTTCAAGGCTTGTAACGGGTTGAGGGTGCAAGTATTATTGTTTTGGCTTAATGACTTCTACCTTCATGAAACATGGCTTACATTTCACTTCTTCTCCTTTTCTTCCACTCTTTTGATATTCACGATCCACCAGAAGTTCATTCAAGCACAAAGATTCTTTTATGGCTCATTGGAAACCCCTTTTCTTACCATCAAGCACTTTTTTTTCAATCTTGTTTTGTTTTGATTTTCTTTCTTTACTGTTGTTCTTTTATGTGGAGTGGTTCCCTCTTTTTTTTCAAAATCTCTTTCAGGACAATTTATAAAGGTTGAAACTTTACAATGTTATTGCTCAACTTCTGCCATCTATTTACACCACACCCTCAACATAAGCTTTTTGCCTAAGTTGGCTATTCAAATGAACCAAAGCTTCATGAAGGCTTTTGTGCCCAAGATCATTTCTTTATTTAGCCAATTTTAGTCATTGGACCAACGAGGAAAGTTCTAGGTATCACGAAGCACATAATTCAAGAAAATCTCACCACACAAGGCATTCAACACAATAACTTATCATGACTCTATAGGTTAAGCTCGCATGCAACCATCATCACAAGACTCACTTCAACAATCGACTAGTCACAATGAGATTGATGCGATTACTTGCCATAACATATCGTTCAATCAAGAGAACTACTCAAGTCATCGTATTGATCAAAATCGATACTCAAATATGCAAGAGAACAACCACAACATTGATGAAATTAATTTGAATAAGCGGAAACAATGAGGAGACCGTTATACATAGTCACCCAAAAAGGCTATGCAGTACCCTCAATACAAATACAAGGAATTTAACTAACAGGACGGGCAAGTAAGGATCACTGAATGAAAACATTAGAATAGGAGAGACTCTTCACTTCACGTCTAATCGGCGAGCAACTAATGGATACGCCAAACCATTTGATGAGCCACCGAGCTGAAGTTGGCTCACCAAAAATTATAGAAATTTGGCCCTCCAGTTGGGGCAAAAGGGAGAGCTCAATCGGGCTTGCTAACAAGTTTCGCAGTGCGTCGAAAATCATGCATGTCGCCCAATTTTCAAAACTGAGTCTCAATGTTGGCCCTAAGATGGGCGGTGCACTTGGGCGATCTAGAGCTTTGATTGGCGATTCGTCGAAAGAGTCAGTCCGTGGCCTACTTGCCATTCTTTTAATGATGAGTATTTCAACCTACACATTCAGCAAACGTTATTCAAAAACAACTAAAACTTGGGTTTCCTCCCAACAAGCGCATTATTTAACATAGTGGCAAGACTTGGAAATGCTTTCAAGCATCTTCAAAATACACCACTTCAATTACTGAGATATCTAGAGATTCTCCAAATTAAAGCTTCAAGTGTTGCCCATTTACTTTGAATACAGATCCTTCTTTGCTTTCAACCTCAATTACCTTATTTGTGAACACTTAAGTTACTTTTAACGGGCCTGACCACTTTGACTTGAGCTTAACCAAGAAGAGTCTCAAACTAGAATTATAATGCAAAACAAGATGACAAATTTTAGACTCTCGCCGAAGGATTTTGGCATCATTCGACTTCTTCATTTTATCTTTGTTAAGGCAGAACTTTCAAACGCTCGTAGACAGAATTCTTCCAACTCATGGAGTTGATTGACTCTACCTTTTGAAGTGTCCCCCCAATTCAAGTTTAATGCCTTCAATGCACACAATGCCTTGTGTTCAAGCTCTATTGGTAGGTGACACGACTTTTCAAATACCAATTGGTGTGGAGACATGCCAATTGGAGTGTTAAAAGCAGTGTGGTATGCACAAAGAACATCATTGAGACCAGTTAGTCTGAGTTGCATTGACTGCTTTTGCAAAAATTCCCTTGATTTCTCAATTTGATAGTTCAACTTGTCCACTTGACTGCGGCTGATAAGTGGGTGCAATTTTATGCTTAACTTAATATTTTGTCAACAACGAAGTAAACAAACGGTTGCAAAAATGAGACCCTCCATCACTAATAATTGCGAAAGGAGTGCCAAAACTTGTGAAAATATATCACTGCAAGAATTGCACAACACTCTTTCCTTCATTTTTGGGTATAGCTATAGCCTCTAACCATTTAGAAACGTAGTCAACCGCAACCAAGATATACTTATTTCCAAAAGAGTTCAAAAATTTTCCCATAAATTCAATTCCCCAAAAATCAAACAACTCTACCCTTAGAATGGGATGAAGAGGTAACTCATGCTTTCTCGACACTCTTCCTTTCTTTTGGCATTGACTACATTTCTTAATGAGAGAGTGATCATCTTGGTATAATGATGGCCAATAGTAACCACTTTGAAGAACGTTAGCGTCTATGCGCACCCTACTATGATGTCCACCTACTGGCAATGCATGGCAAGAATTTTGAATTGCATTTACCTCCACTATCGGTACGCACCTTTTAATTATGTGGTCTGCACATTCCCTAAATAGGTATGGTTCGTTTCGAAAGTAATTCCTCACATTGAACAAGATCCACTTCCGTTTGTAGAAATTTGGTCCATCGAAAAGGATCCCACATACTACATAGTTTGAAAAATCAGTATACCAAAGTGGGTTTCCATGGGTTACCCTCATCACTGCTTCATCGGGAAATACTACCTCAACGTCCTTCTCACCGGGATAAAAAATATTGGTTTCAAGAAAAGAAAAGTGATCCGCCACTTGGTTTCCACAACCTTGTCGATCCTTGACCTCAAAATCAAACTCTTGCAACAAAAACACCCACCAAATCAACCTTGGCTTTGCATCTTTCTTAGCCATCAAATATCAAAATTCAGAATGATCCGTGTGCACCACCACTTTAGTACCCAACAAATACGTTCTAAACTTCTCAAAAGCATACACCACCACTAGAAATTCTTGTTCACTAACAATATAATTCTTTTGAGCTACATTCAAAGTTTTATTTGCATAATAGACAGGGTGAAATAGCATGACTTTTTTTTACCAAGAATATCTCCCAAAGCAACACCACTACCGTCATACATGAGTTCGAACAGAACACTCCAATCGGGGGCAACAATGATCAGAGCTGACAGTAGTTTTTCTTTTAAGCACAAAAATGCTTCTAGGCAAGCTTCATCAAAGTTGATAATGGATTCTCTTTCTAGTAACATACAAAGGGGGTGATCTACCTTAGAAAAATCCTTTATAAACCACCTCTAGAAACCTACATGGCCTAGAAAACTCCGGATGCCTTTCACCAAAATAGGAGGAAGTAGGTTAGCAATGACTTCAAATTTAGCTTGATCCACTTGCATTCCTTTTCCTGAAAACCTATTCCACAAAACAATACCCTCTTTGCCATGAAATGACACTTCTCCCAATTTAGAACAAGATTGGTTTCAACGCATATTTGTAGGACCTTCCCAGGGTGTTCAATACATGCTTCAAATGAATCACCAACAATTGAAAATCATCCATAAAAACCTCCATTGAATCTTTAACCATATCGGCAAAAATAGAAAACATACATCACTGGAATGTTACCGGAGCATTGTACAACCCAAAAGACATTTTTTTGAAAGAAAATGTCCCATTGGGACGTGTAAAAGTTATTTTCTCTTGAGCTTCTGGTGCAATAGAAATCTGGTTATACTCGGAATAACCATCCAGAAAGCAATACCATCCACGCCCCGTGAGCCTATAAAGAATTTGGTCCATAAATGGCATAGGAAAATGATCTTTCTCAGACCATGCGTTCAGTTTTTAGTAATCCATGCATACACGCCACTCGGTAACTAGTTTCAATGGTACAAATTCCCATTTGTCATTTGGAACTACCGTTATGCCTCTTTTCTTTGGTACACATTGCACGGGACTCACCCATGTGCTATCCGTAATGGTGTATACCTCACCCGCATTAAGCCACTTCAAGATTTCTTTTTTCACCACTTCTTGCATCGGTGGGTTTAGCCTCATTTGTTGCTCAACGCTCGGTTTACATTCACTACCCAAATAGATTTTATGAGTGCAAATCCCAGGGGCAATACCCAAAATATTAGTAGTTGTCCATCCGATGGCTTTAATGTATCGTCTCAACACATTGACAGCTAATATTACTTTTTAATCAAGCAGATCTGCGGTAATGATGATGGCCAAGGTGTTGTTTGCTCCCAAAAGTACTTACTGAAGGTGGGATGGGAGCACCTTTATCTCAAGCTTTGGTGTCTCTTCGGTAGATGGTTTAGTGGGGGTGGGGGGGAGTTTCCCAAATTTTTAGATCAATGTTAAGCTTCAATGGATTTTAGAATTAGAACCTAAGTTTGATAGAGCACCGACAACTTAATCATAATCTTGAATTTCTTCATCATCATAATTCGAAAGGACGACAGCTAAGGGCTAAACCATATAAAACATTTCACTCACACTAGCCATTGCTTCGTCAATCACATCGACGGTTGAGACCACATGAATGCCACTAGGTGCCTTCATTAATTTGCACACATTTAATGTAACCTCCTCATCGTTTACTTGAAACATTAACTCACCACTTTCAACATCCATAAGGGCTCTACCGGTAGCAAAGAATGTTCTACCTAAAATAATTGGTACCTCAGTATCAATCTCACAATCCAAAATAACAAAGTCGACCAGAAATATGAACCTATCCACTTTCACAAAAATATCGTAATGTATTCCAATGGGATGCTTAATAGATCGATCGACCATGAGAAGACGCATTGTTGTAGACTTAGGTTCGCCAAACCCAAGTTGTTTGAAAATGGCATATGACATGAAGTTAATACTTGCCCCCAAATCACACAACGCTTTGGCAAATTGAAGCATCCCAAATGTGCATGGAATAGTAAATGCTCCCAAATTAGCTATCTTGATAACCACATTGCTTTTCATGATGGCCCTACAACTATGAGACACCTCATCTATTTCAAAATACATACTCCTCTTCTTGGTGACCAATTCTTTTATGAATTTTGCAAAGCCCGGCATTTCCAAAAATGCTTCCACTAAAGGAGGATTTATAGACAGAGTCTTGAAAATAGATAGAAAATTCTGAAACATTGCATATTCATCCCTCTTTTATAGTCTTTGAGGGAATGGTGGGTTGACTTTGGGCAACCGTTTTGTAGGTTTTGACGAAGAAGCAACCCCCTAATTTAATGTTTGCAATTACTCAGTGATGAATTGTCTTGAAATATCATCAACATCTTTGGGTGTGTCATTTTATCATTTTGGCCAGACCACTCTACATCAATGGCGTCATTTCCTTCTTTACTAGCTACGTTCACTTCACTGCCCACTACTTTTCCACTCCAGGTCAAAACTGCCAAGCATTTGTAATGATTAATCTTTGAATTCACCATCATATCATTGGCAAAACTCTCTTACGATTTAGATTTTAATAGGGCTGAAAGTTGACTCATTTGGAATTCAAGTTGCTTGATGGAATCCGAGTGAGAGTTTACCTTTTTATTCAAGGATGAGAAATCTACCTTCATTTCTTTAAGCACTTCGTCAGATCCTTCTATCATATTTAAAATGCGAGACATCAAATCATCTACCCAAAAGCTCTCAGAACTATCCCTAGATCATTGACTATGACCCATGTGCATGTTACAAGCATCATCGTCATCTTCTTCCTTCCAAATAATTTTTTGCTCAGACCAATCTCTAATGTAACCTCTCCATCCATCCTCACTAAACATGCTCCAACAATGATTCCCGCCCAGCCTTAAAGATCTCGGACGATAACCCTCTTCTAGTCTTGACACTTGTTGTACCACTTTGTTTTTAAATATCGCTTCTGCTAGATTCATAGCTTCATGAAAACTCCCCATGACATGCTTTTTTAATAGGTACACTTGGGTCATAATTTTGGCCATGTTTTCATCTCTCTCTTAGTTCATTTCAAATTGTTCTTTTGTCATCCCAAAGTTCAATGGAGAAACCCAATATTCTCTAGTGTACCAAGCGCAATTAATTTTCGCCATCTCATCAAGAGGGGTAGATGCTAATTCAAATGGTTGTTGCATGATTCTTCCTCGAATGAGTGGGTCGGCCACACTTTTGTTGACCAGGACGAGGTTTCGGTAAAAATATTGCAAAAACACATTGTCCGGTAGCCCATGAGTTTTAAATTGAAGCAACAAGTTTTGGAATCTCAACCATGTCTCTTGAATAGGTTTACCATCCACTCGCTTGAATTTCTTAATATTATCCCACAATTTTACAATCTTCGAGGAAGGGAAAAACCGTACATAAAACGCATCAATGAGCTCCTTAAGAAGTGATCAATTTCCTTGGTAAATCGGCCAACCACTTCGTTTCCTCCCCCATTAGAGAAAAGGGAAACAAACGAAGTGAGACATACTCCTGCGTGATGTTCTTGAACGAGAATGGCCCACACACATCGACAAAGTTTCAGATGTGGTCATGAGGGTCCGCATGAACATGTCTTCCAAAGAAACTGTTCATTTGTAACAGCTGCAACATAATGTTGGTCAAGTGAAACACCGCATTGCCTAAAATTGGAGGCAATTGGATAGCACCCACACTTCCCAACAAATCCTCATTGACATCATGCAAATTCCCGATGTCATCGTTGTTCCCAAAATGGCTGGAATTACTCCCACTGACACTCATCTCTTCACATGATAAATAGCAGCCAACAAAGAAAACATATAAGATAATTCAACTACAAAAAAATTAGTTTAGGACAAAACTCCAATAAAAGAATTCTAAACATAACTGCTCGGCAGCAGTGCCATTTTTGATAACGCTCAACTACACTTCATCTAATTCTAAATGCAGGCGGTCGCTAACAAGTATAAACCCAACTAAGGGCCCGTTTGGCCATAGATTCCCAAATAATATTTGGGAAAAAAATTGGCAAATAGTGTTTGTCCATACAATTTGCCATTATTTGGTAAATATTTTTGGAAATATCCCAAATTCCCAAATACTAGTTTTTCTAGTATTTGGGCCAAATCTCATTATTTGGGATATTTTGAAAGTTAAAATTTTACATCAAACTTTTATCTTTTACAAAAATGCCCTCTATAGTAGTTGTTTGCATTGTATTACATAATTTTTTATGTGAACACCAAAGTAGTGATAAATATTCAATGAATATCAAATGATAATATTATTTTTGATGAAAATGATGAACAATCGGCTCACGGTAACAAAGTGATGTCCTTTGTCTACTTCACAATGTATGGAATGATGCTTGTTGCACTTACTCCGAACTACCACATTGCTCTAGTGTCATGGACACTTTGTTATTGTTGCAACGAAGATCCAATTGACTTGTAATACAATCTTATGGTTAGTTTTGATAGTTTTTAAAACTTATGGGTATAAATCATATTTTTCTAAAAAAGTGAAATTTCCCAAATACTATGGCCAAACACATGGTATAATTTCACCCAAATTTTCACCCAAATAATATTTGTGAAAAATCTTTGGAAATCTATGGCCAAACGCTAGCTAAGAGTTGGGGTTGATCCCACAAGGAGTGATACAATAAAGAATTTGATCAAGAAGTAAAATGGTGTTCTAATCGTTTGTAGATGTAGACATTTCACAATAATAAAGGAAATGATAAGGTTGTGACAATTTATGTCAAATGGTGGAGGATTTAAATAACAAAATTACAACTACTAAAACCGGGGGTAAACAAATAGAGAAGGTTTCTTGGGACAGTAATAAATTAAATGCCAATTGTGCGGAATGGGTGATTATTGCTTATTAAAAGTCATTGATTCTCAGTGAGTAGGCAATGTTTTGGGTGCAATAGTCATTTCTCAATCAACTATATCCAATCAAGTGAGTTCTTTTAGCATCAACAAGCACAACACGTATTAACAACCCCTTACCTTAATCAATTTACTTTTTCAATATGGATTTGTAAGATTGCATTCAAACCTACTTTCTCAAGCTAAATACATAACAACATAATCAGTACAGTCATCAACTAATAATTTAACTTTGACAATTCTTTTTCAAGCCAGTATAGAGTACTAAGCTAGAATTGCATTTGCAACTACAATTCCTCTTTTAAAACACAAACTATTAATAGAAACCCACTTTAAATAAACAATAAAATCAGCAAATAACAACACCCATTAGCTAATTAATGCATTAAATTACATAATCAAACAACCCAAGAATAAGGATTTTAGCCAAACATAATAAATAAAAAATAAATCGTTACCAACAAAGTTTTCCATCTGATTGGGAAACAATTCACAGGTCTCCAAAATGATTAAATAGAAGCTAAAAATCTCAAAAACCCTCAATCTATGCTCAAAGGGGTAAAAGCATTGTTTTAGAATGTTAAAGATCAAAAACCCATAATTGGACAATGTGAGAACTCCTTTTCTTCTTTTCGAAATTGAATTTATACGTTCCACGAATTTGAGGAAGGAATCCACTCGGTGAAATAAGTAAGGCTCGCTGAACTGGTCGGTTAGACGCCGAGTGTTCCTATTCTCATTTTTTTGGCGTGCCTTTTTCAGCAAAATCATTCTATAACATTCGGTGAAATGGGTTAAGATCGCCTAACCGGTTGGAGATACGCCCAATGCACCTCTTCTCACCTTCTTGGAGTGCCTTTTTAAACACCTCAATCTGTAACATTAAGCGATTGAAATCGGCCTCGCCGATTTGTTCAGTGAATCACCGAACCTCTAGTTTGATCACCAAGTTGGTCTTGTCTAAGGGCTGGCACTCTAGATATTTGGGTGAGCTGAAGGTCCACTCAGCGAGTCAGTGAGTGTCTTTGGCGAGCACCAGCTTCGCTTTCCTTAAACTTTTTTATCTTTTTCGATCCTTTTTGCATCATAATGTTATTTCCTTGATCTTTTTCCTTTATTGCTGTAAATTAATGTTTTAGTATTAGTTAACAATATAAAATAGGCATTGAGGACACTAATTCCTAGAATATTGAGCCCTTAAATGAGTCGAAATCCCTGACTCATCAAAGGGCGATCGGGTAGGGCAACATCACGGGCCACTAGACAGGGCTTGATGCTTGAAACGACCTATGAAGTCTCTCGTGAGAGGCACCTCGCCAACTTTAAGTCAGGGTCATTTTTGTCATTCCCCTACGCGTTTGTTACATAAATTACGTTATTTTACTTCGTACAAGCCTAATTAACTAGTTAAAAACTACCTAAACATTTATTATCATAAAATAATTAGACATAGAAAGAAAAGAAGTGAAAGAAGCAAATTTTCTCTCTAGAACAAGCAAAGCTCTTCCTCAACTTCAGCCGTGAAATTCAAAGGATTTCTCCGTAGTTTTCATCACAAGGTGTGTGGGTATTCACTAAGGGTCTTGTTCTCCCTTATTCCAAAAACATTAGACTCTTTTTTATTATTATTATTATGATTTTATGAAACTATGGTTTGCCCAACTATGCAGGTTCCTTGCAAAAATTGATTATTGTGATTACTAGTTGATTCTATTCTTATTTGAATGAGTTTCATGATTTTTATGGATATTTTAAAAGGAAAACACTTCGATTGAAATTGTAGTATTTTCACATGAATGATCTCTTATATAGAATTAAGCTAAGGGTGTTAGCATTTAGTTTTGAACATAATTTAGTCAGTTTTCTGTCCACAACTTATCTTAGAAATTATGTTCAAATTAGTTTAGTTTTGTTTCATGAATTCATGAACAATGTTTTAAATGAGCTACTAATAATCAGTTTGGGAGTAATGTTTATCATCGAGTTGGACTAGGGTTCAGCGTACCCTCAACTACTAGAACTACGTGCCATCGTAGGTTCATAAGTCCCCTTTGTTGGAAATTAGTTTTAGTGATCACATCACAACCATACCTTTATACGCTAGCAAGGTATATTGGATCCTCTCCATTGGGTGTATACATAAGACTCTACATTTGGCTCACATGGTTTATGTTAGTTAATAGACTCTTTGACACGCCCCGAGGCTACCCGCTAGACGTAACAGGTGACCTAGGATCACGAGTGACCCCAAGCTAACCATGTGTCTTGCATATATCAGGCATACTAAAAAATAGCTAAGTAAAACATGTACTATGCGGAAGCTAAAAATAGTCGATATCTGAAAATAGGGAAAAACCCAACTATTCTGAATATGTATAAAATAATAGGAGTTTAGTGATAACTGAAACGGCTATTTAACAACTCTAGTTGAATCTACAACAAAGCCTCTAGCTGAATTGATTTGTTGTGACATGCCCCAAGCTAACTGTAACTAAACTAAAAACTAAAAGTGAAGAATTAAATAAATAGTTCATCTATTGTCCTCGAAGTATGAGGACTCACCACTCAAGCTGCTGAAGTCAAATCGATAATCGATCTAAGCATGATCTGGATTCTGAGTACATGAACCTATTTAATGAAATGATGTAGCTCAAAGTATGCGTTAGAACTTGGAATGTACTGAGAATGTAGAATATAGATATTCTACGTTATACAAAGTATATGAGTTGAACAATGCCTAACTGAGCAATGATATAATCAGAACAAGGATATAAATATGTAGTGAAGTATAAATTAAAGATAAATTGGATGCAATTACCAAGTACTAACAATGAAGATAACATGTTGAACTGTATATTAAAGTAACTACTGAAAACTTGGCTAATGCACAAATAGTTCGACTTTGGGAGTTGCTATTAACCGAAATAAACCGTGTGAGCTAAACGAGGAGTCTGATGTATACACCCTATCGAGAGGATCCAATATAACTTGCTAGGGGTAAAAATGCATGACTATGACGTGATCACTAAAAATGATGCCCAACAGAAGGAACTTATAAACGTATGCAAGCACGTATTCTAGGACTTTGAGGATACGTTGAACAGTAATCCAACTCAATACTAAGTCTACTCCCATCTGAATATTGAGAAGCTAAAGTGCACTGAATACTGATTAGCTCAAAATGTGACATGCTAACTGAGAATACAACATTTAAATACTTAGAATACAACATTTGAATTATGAAGCATGATTTTTTGTCTGTTTGGCCTAGTAAGTAAAATTTATGAACTAGGATAAATTTACATAAGCTAGGGTTCTGAGTGATATGCATGGGATTATAGTAAATTATGAAGAAACAAGTTTATTTAGATCAAAGGAACCATAATCACAATAAATCTTGAAAATCTAGAAACCCTAGGTTTGAATAGTTTATGAGAACTGAGGATACTAACTAAATTATAGAGACCTAATGGGTGAAAGAAACCCACTAGTTACATCTCACATACCTGGTGACGAAATCTAAAGAAAGATCCTTTGGATTTTGGGGATGAACTTTAAAGATTGCATCAGCTTGTTCTTCGAAGAAACTTGCAACTTTTCCTCTTCTTTTTACTCTAAGTTGGATGATTTTTGGAGAATGAGTGTTCTAGGCATGCCTTACTAGGATATTATACTTAGACTGAGTAAAACGTTTAGTTTAGGATTCAAACGACGTAGTTTAAATGCCTAGTGCATAGGGGAAAATACCAAAATGACCTTGACTTAAAACTCACGTTGTACCGTCCACTGTGGGACTGACGGGCCATTATTTGAACCACTGCCTGTCAAGTGGGTCATGGTGTGTGCTCTGTTCTACAGGGTTTCACTAAAAGGAGCATAACTTTTTACTCCGAGATTTGACTTAAACAAACTTAGTGGCGTTGGAAAAAGGATTTAATTATCTTTAATTGATAGGTTATGGATCGCCTACTTCATTTTGTGCTAAAAGATATTACTTTTTGAAGTTCACCCAAAAGTCATTTTTCTCTATATAGTTGCTGACCCTTACCAACGGTCAGACCTACGGTCCCTAGGTCCAAAATTGAACTGTAGTGGTCGGCTGTGGGTAGGATCGAAGACCCATAAATCTTAGACCCAATGAAGGAATCCCACCTACAGACCATGGGTCCATTGAAGGACCGTGCATCATGACCGTATGTCTCATCTCCTTTGACTTGAGGTGTTAAATTATCTCCCCCTTTAGGAACATTCATCCTCGAGTGAAGACTAACAATCTTAGTATGGTGGGAAAGAGTTGCAATCCCTCACATTAAGTACTTAAAATTGATATCTACCTTAACTGAGTTCTAAGAACATGCAAAGAGGCTGAAATGCAAGGATAATTGAGGGAACAAGATACTGAGGCTGAATTACACTCGAGTAAGCTAAAAGACTAGAGAGGAACTATTACCTCAAACTGAATATAAATCAGAAGGAAAAAGGTGAGGGTACTTGACTCTCACGGCTGCTCTTGCTTCACAAGTATCTCCCTCTACGAACTAAGTCCTCCACTACACTTTTACTAAAGCGACTTCCTTATTTCTCAACCTATGAACCTGGAAGTCAATAATCTCAACGGGCACCTCTTCATAAGTGAGACTATCCTTAGCACTCACACTCTCTAAGGGCACTAAGGATGCTGAATCACCCATACACTACGTCAACAAGGAAATATGAAAGACTCCATGAACCGCTCCTAGTTGTACTGGAAACTCTTACTCATAAGCCACATTACCGACCCTTTTCAGGATTCTTTAAGGACCTACATACCTGGGACTGAGATTTCCTTTCTTGCCAAATCTCATCACACCCTTCATAGGTGACACTATCAAGAAAACCCAATCATATATCGATTTCTAAATCTAAGTCCCTTCTCCTCACATCTGCATAGGACTTCTGACGACTCTAAGTTGTCTGAAGTCTATCCTAGGTGAGTTGAAATTTCTCCATAGCCTTATGAACTGAATATGGCCAAATAAAGTTATTTCACCTACTTCGAACTAACCCACAAAAGATCTACACCTAGGACCATAAATTGCCTTATAAAGGGCTATATGAGTACTAGAATGAAAGTTGTTATAGTAGGCGAACTCTATGAGAGACAGGTGATCATCCCAACTACCCTTGAAATTGATCACGCAAACTCTCAACATGTCCTCTAAGGTCAGAATGGTACACTCTGCCTGAGCATCTGTCATAGGATGAAAGGTTGTACTGAGATTTACCTAAATACCGAGACCTTGCTGAAACGACTTACAGAAATGGGATGTACACCAAGGACCTCTATCTGAAATGATGGACAAAGGAATCCCATGCAACCTAACTATCTCGTTGATGTAGAGTCTAGCATAGTCATCTGTCGAATCTGTAGTCTTAACAACCAAGAAGTGAGCTAACTAGGTAAGTCTGTCCACTATCACCCAATTTTTGTCATGTTGTCAGCGAGTACAAGGTAAAGTCGTATTGAAGTCCATGTATAGCACTTTCCACTTCCATGTTGCAATGTTAATATCTTGAGTCACACCTCTTGGTTTCTGATGTTCTACTTTATCTCTGCATGGGGTGCTCTAGTTTTATTTGTTAGGAAGAAAGATGGGTCCTGTCGTATGAGTATTGACTATCATAAGTTAAACAATGTGACCATTAAGAATATGTACCCTCTTCCAAGAATAGATTATATATTTTACCAATATCAAGGAGCATGTTATTTCTCTATGATTGACCTTCGATCGGGTTATCACCAATTGAGCGTGAATGATGATGATATTTCAAAGATGACTTTTTGAATTTAGTATGGTCATTGTGATTTGATCTTAAAACCCTAGAATTCTTCTTGAAGCTTTAGAGAGAAAAAATTATCGGGGAAGAACTTGGAGGGATTTGGTGAAATTTGAAGAATGATTTTGAGTAGATAGATTTTAGGCTTAAAAGACTTATATAGGGTCTAGGCTTTGGATTAAACCGACCTCATTTATGCATTAATCAAATAGGTAAAAGATTAAAAAGCCTTAAAAATAATAATTGTCGAACACCATATACGGTTGGACCTATGGTCGATAGGGGACTGTGTTGGTCAACTGTAGAAAGTGATTAGAGACGCTAATTTTGGCCAACGTTCGACAGAACCTATGTGCAGTTCGTAGGTCTTTCTATGGACATTACATATCAACTGTAGGAACCAACTTTAAGCTTTAAAATTTCACTCAGTCTGGTGGTCATCTACGAGACTTATCTTGAACTTGTCAAAGGAGCGATGAACTATCGTGTTGAACCTTCAAAAAGGTACTAAGGCTTGAATTTATAAAAACCATTACCCCAGCACCTACGGTTTCCACCTACGTATCATAGGAGCACCTACGGCCCGTAGATAAGGAACCATAGAAATAAACACAAGCTGATTAATCTGTATTTTTTCTTTCTTTTATGATTCTGAGGTGTTACAATAGCTCCCCCGTAGGAACATTCATCTTCGAATGGAACTCAAGACATCATAAGAAGGGTAGAAAAAAGATCTAATAGTATGACATGAATGTTATGTCATAAATGCACATATCCAAGGAGGAAGAATCGACCCCAAGCTAAAGCATATCCAAAACATCATTTAATAAGGCCTATATGCAACTCATACTCAAATGCACATAAAAATGAAGAAATCCATCAAGTTAACTCATTTTCTAAAAAAAAAACAAGTTTTCATAAGCATGCATGCATGAGAAAACAATAGATTGACTAAGACACATGAAACCAAAACGGTGAACTATGAGACACTATATACTTCAAGATTGAGTAGGGATGGAGGGAAAGGGATGAGGATAATGGGATATCATATCGGCCTCTACTTCCCATGTAGCACCCTCAACTTACTGATTCCTCCAAAGTATCTTCACAGAAGCAACTTGTTTGTTTCTCAACTTTCGAACTGAATGGTCAAAAATCTCAATCGGAATTCTTTATAAGAATGGGTCTTTTTATACAAGGGATCTCCAATGGCACTATATATGTCAAATCAACAACACATTTCTTCAATAGAGAGACATGAAAAGTTGGATGCACCTATGCAAGGTCATTGGGCAATTTAATTTCATAAACAAATTTACCAATATGCCTCAAAATTTGATATGGATACACATAACGGGGACATAGCTTCTCTTTCTTTCCAAACTTCATTACACCCTTCATCGGTGAAACTTTCAAGTTCTAGATCTCTTCTTCTAATTTCAGCATAGGACTTTTGTCTACTTTGAGTCGTTCTCAACCTTTCTCTAATAAGCTAAACATTGTCCACACCCTCATTTACAAACTCTGGACCTATAAAGAAACTTTACCAATTTCAAACCAACCTATAGGAGATATTTACATACTACCATAAAGTGCCACAAATGGAGTCAGACCAATGCTTGAATTATAGCTATTATCATAAGCAAACTCAATCAAAGGTAAATGATCATCCTAATTACCCTGGAAATCAATCACACAATTTGTTAACATATCTTCCAAACTTTTTATAGTACACACCGCTTGCCCATCGGTTTGGGGATGAAATGCCATACTAAGCTTAACACAAGTACCAAGACCTTTTTTGAAAGATTCAAATCTGAGAAGTAAATATAGTACCACAACCGGAGATAATGAATAAGGGCACTCCAATAAACCTAACCATCTCCCATAGGTACAACTTAGCATAGTCCTTCGTGAATAAAAAACCTTGACGAGAATTTATTGAGCTGATTTCCTCATACGATCAAAATTAGCCCCAATGGAGTCATGTTGTTACTTGGTAAACCAATAATAAAATCTATCTTTAAATCTTCCCACTTCCACGTAGGAATACTAATATCTTGGGACAAACTTCCCAGCTTTTGATGCTAGACTTTCACTTATTGACAATTAGAACAGTTGCCCACAAATTAGACAATATCCTTCTTCATCCCATTCCACTAATAGACCTCCCACAAGTCGTGGTACATCTTGTGGGGGACAGAGGTCCTGGACTACACTTAACCGCATCCATCTTCTTATGATCTAACTGAATACCTTTACCAGAAATAATAGGACCAAGAAAAGCCACGGATCCCAATGAAAACTCATATTTTCTAAACTTTTCAAAGAGTTGTTGGTACTTGAGAACTTGAAACACAATCTTTAAACAATCGGTATGCTCATCCTTACTCCTTCAGTAAATCAAAGTATCATCGATAAACACAACCAGAAACATAGCAAGGTATTGCCTAAACACCCTATTCATCAAATATATAAATGCGGTCGGACCTTCATTTTTTAGCTTAACCATGGTATCACTCAGTATTCCTCCTTTTGGTCTTGGGATCAAATGAGTCGACATTTGACCTATTTGTGTTTCCAACTGTTTAATCGATACCGGGTGTGATGTAACTTTTTCATTCAGAGATAATATGTCATATTTAAATTTCCTTTAACACCTTATCAGATCCTTCCACTTTGTTCAAAATGCGTGCAAGCATATCTTCGATGCAGATATATTCAGGATCAACCCTTTGCTCTTTTGGATTTTATCTTTCAATTCCTTTAGCACTTTATGAGATCCTTCAACTTTGTTCAAAATGCGTGCAAGCATATCTTCAGTGCAGATATATTCAGGATCAACCCTTTGCACTTTTGGTTTTTGATGCTCAAGGGAGGTACATAACGTTCTTTATCACCGTCCCTCTCTCTCCAATTCGTACCACGGTCACGCCATTCCCTATCTTGGTCTCTCGAACCATCATCACACTCTTTATTCCAACCTTGGTTCCCACTTGGCGTTAGATAGTTCAGGCGGAAACCTCCTCCTTGATTTTTGGGAAAATATATTTTTTCCTTGTACATAGCTTAAAAGTGCGCTTCATCAGGACTTACTCCACTAACTCCGACTGCATTCATAGTCTTAGAACCACTTCTCATGACATGTTTCGATAATAGATCTATTTGGGTCATCATCTTGGCCATGTTTTCATCCTGCTCTTGGTCCTTTTTTATTTGTTCCTTTGTCATCCTGAAGGTTAAAGGAGACACCTGATCTTCCCTAGTGTACCAAGAACAATTAATCTTTTATCCCATCAAGAAGAGAAGATTCTATTTCAAACGGTAGTTGCATGATTCCTCCTTGGATGAGCTGGTAAGCTACACCCTTGTTGACTTAGTCTAGACTCCGGTAGTAGTGTTGTAACAACTTATTGTTCGTGAGTCCATGAGTTGGACATTGGAGCATCAACTTCTGAAACATCAACAATGTCTAATGAATTGGTTCACCATCCTATAGAAGTCTTGACTTTGTGAATAAATGAGTTGCTGATTAACTTTTTCCCGGAGGTATAATGCAACAACCCTATGAAGTAGTGTCTCAACTCCTTAATGGCATGACCAAGATAAATAGAGCATGGTCCACTAGTGAGGACCAGGTGTCTACTCTCACTTTTAGGATGACAAAAGAGCAGATCGAGAAGGATCAAGAGAGAGATCAATATATGGCCAAAATGATGACCCAATTTGCTTTATTGTCGAAATATGTGATGGGTAGTAGGTTAAAAAGTGTAAATATTGTGGGTATTGGTGGAAAAAAATGCAAAGAAGAACAATAAGAAGCGATGTACAATGAGGAGTGAATGTCCTTGCAAACCAAGGAAGAGGGTTTCGTTCAAACTACCCTAGGCCGGGTGGAAATCTTGGTTGGAATAGAGATAATGGATGGAGAGATCGTCATAGGGAATGGCGTGATCGTAATGCTACTTAGAAGGAAAGGGATGGTAACAAGGAAAGATACGTCCCACCTCATGAAGGCCAAAAGCCTAAAGAGAAAAAAGCTGACTCGAAGAACTTCCGTATGGAAGACATGATTGCACGCAGTCTAAGTAAAATCGAAGGGTCGGACAAAGTCTTGAAAGAGATGAAGGAGGATGTTTGAACTCTCAATTGGAGGATGACTTCTCATTCAGTCTCTATTAAACAGCTAGAGACACAAATGGGTCAAATCTCGACTCAATTGAATCAACGGCAAAAAAAAGGGTCTCGTAGTGACACAACCACCAACCCTAAGAATGAACTTTGAATTTGTATTTCCATTTTGACACGTCATTAAATAAGGTGCTTCTTAAGAGGCAACCCAAGTTTTTGATGTTTAAATGTTGTTTTTGAATAACGGGTGTTGATTTTTCAGGTTGAAAAGTCACAAAGTGTTGGAGAGTACCAATTAGGTGAGCCAAAAGTCCAGTCGGTGACTCACCGAAAAGGTTGGCGAGCATGACTTGGACCGTCATTGGAAACACCCTGCTTGATGAGGAATTATGTAAATTTCGGCTAGCCAAAAGCTTAGTCGGTGACTCAACGAACAAGTCAGTGAGCCCAACTTTTTTGGCTGTTTGAACACCCAAATTGCTGGAAGTTCGGTTAAACTCAGCAAGCCAAAATACCACTCAGTGCATCACCAAGTTGTTCGGCGGGTAAGACATACTCCGCAAATTTGTGCGCAAACTAAAAGGTTTTAAAGGTAAAACGTTTTAAAATTTCATATCATTTCACTTTCCTACTTTTTAACTCCCACATTTTCTCACCAGATTGTAGTTCTTCAATAATTTTGCACTTCTACTCTCATTTCATAGGTATCATTGCCCGGGATTGAGTTTGGAATTCTTTGCCGCCTAGAATTACAACTACATTTTGGCATAAAAGGTTGGTTTTCCGAACCCCAAACTTAATTTTAGTTGAAATCAAATACTTGTGATGTTTGTATTATTGATATCATTGGGTAATGTCATGTTGATCATCGTATTGTAGTTTTTTTGCCTAATCTTAAGGGAAATAGTAATTATTCGACCTTTAATCATGATTCACATATCATTGCTTGTTGAAATCGAGTCGAAATGATTGGGTTGTGTTGAATATTTGTTGGGTTTAGCATGGTGAGGTCTGAGGAACCCCTGATTGTGCTAAACTTCGTATTCTGCCCTATGATGCAGCTGTTGATGTCATTCTTAAGGGCAATAGATGTCAATTGGCCAATTTTGGCAAAATTAAGGGAAGTCTGAGTACACCGAGGGCATGCGTAGTATGGGTCTTGCTTTAATTTCATAGTTTAAGTGTTTAATTTTTATTTCATGGGCTACAGGTTTGATTTTGAAGAATGGGGTGAAAAACTGGAAAGAAGGGCCATTTGGCGAGCTGGGTCGAGCTCGCCGATTGGTTCGGCGGTTAACCTAAGTCTCCCTAGATCGCCCTTAATTTCCCTAAAATGTTGAGTATGATTTTGTAACTTTCATTAATACACCTGAGCTCGCGAGTTCTCTCGGCGACTCGCCGAAAGTGCTTCTTGATTGCTCTTCTGCACCCCAAATTCCTCAAAATACACCGTAACTTTTAGTGAACTTCTTTAAGATTGCCAATTGCTATCGGCGATCAGCCAAATGAACCTGGACATTGCCAACAAGCTTCAAATTTTTGAAATTTTAGTTAAGGAATGTTTGGCGAGCCCGACCTGGTTCACCAAAGTGGTTGGGCAACTGGCCAACTGGTTCGACGAGTCATCCTGTAGTTATTCTAAATTTTTTATTGAAATTTTCTAAGTGTTTTTGTTTTGCAGGAATAGCTGGACCCAAAGTCCCCAGTAGAGACATACCTCCCTGAAAGAAGGAACGTGAAGTGGTTATTGATGAGGATGCAATTGCATCACGAGCAATGGCAACAAAACTACTTCCAATGAGAGGCAAAGTCAAGGGCAAGGCGCCCATTGTTGAGACACCAGAGGAGGCTAATTCAGACAGTATGGGGCTCTACGAGACACACCTTACCACATTCAGCTGTAAGGGGGACTCCCATGATTCTCAGGCTTCCATCTCTTAGCCTGAGGATGACCAGCTATTACAAGTCTAAAGAGTAGAGCAGAGCTCCAAAGCGAAGAATGATCCATCTAGGATCCCGGTGCCTCCGACTCCTATCCTTCCAGCTTTAGCTCCAGTTCCTCCTCCAGCACAGATAGTGGTCCCAACACTACCAGTTCAGGGTCCTCCTCCCTGGCACTCAATAGACTAAAGGTCGAGGGTTTGAGGACCGAGGAGAAGACATTATCCACCAACGGTGTGGTGGACAAATATACGGAGGTGTGGAGTACTCTGAAGTACCACAAGTTCAAAATATTCACAAAACCATGGGGGCCTACATTCCCAATTGGGTCTGGGTGTTCTATTCGGCCTATAGTGAGCTGGTCCATAAGGGGAAGAAGAAGGCCAACATGTTCAAGACAGTTGACTTTGTGATGGTTCACGGCAAGAAGGTTAAATGTCGTTGTTCAGACATATATGTGGTACTGGGCTGCTCTTTGCTTATTATGCATTAGTATATCGACTTGGTCCAAAACAAGACCTCAAAGGTTTTGAAGGGTCGGTTGGCACCCGTTTCTCTAATGCCACCCTGAGGTTGATAGAGACATGTGCATCGATAGAAAAGAAGGACATGAATGTTGCTGCCAGATACTAGTTCGGGTTCATCAACATCACTATTATGCCATCCCAGAACGAGTCCCACCTATGACAGTCAAAGGAAGCTTGTTTAGGGTCTATCATTGCTCGCGAGAAGAAAAATTTGGGACTACTAATTGAGTAGGAGATGGCTATGATAGTCAAGCAGCGTCATACCTCACTCTCTTTCCCGGTTCTAATAATAGAATTATGCAGACGGGCTCGTGTTTCTAGAGATGAGAAGATGGATGTGGAGGTAATTTCCACCCTTTCTACTAACATTCAGCGTTTTGAGGCCGAGTATTTATGGGGTGAGGCTTATCAGAGTAGGGCAGCACTAGTGGATACCTTCTCGTAGGTTGATGTAGATACATTGTCGATAGAGGAAGTCATGCCTAATTCGGCGACTAGGCCCTCAGGTACATATGGACCTTCCTTTTCTGAGATTTCGACTTCATCAGTTGCACCCCCTCCCCCAAGATCGTCTGCTGCTTCTACTTCTACCTTCCGACCTCATATCTCCTAACCTCCTATCACCCAGGTGATGCTTTCCAAGATGGGTCATTTGGCCTAATCTGCCGATGTGCATGCCTATCAGGTAGAGGCCACTATTCCTTGGATGGTAGAGAGGCCCATTGTTGTTGCCTAAGACCCCATAGAGCTGAGATGAAGGAGTATGGTGTCCAGATTGAGAGCAACAAGTTTGCGTTAGATGCCCTTACTATGAGGGTCGAGGATTGTGAGAAGGGCCAAGGTGCCACTGATTTTGTCACGGCCTTGAAGGCATACATTGTTTAGCTAGAGAGGTGGACCAACTCAGTCCACTGATATGTCCATGTTCTTTGGCACTATGGAGTTCCCAGATGTTCCGAATATCGATGTTCCAAACATCGATGTTCCAGCTTGTTATGAAGTGCCTTCGACTACTACAGGAGAGGAGGCTAGAGCTGATGATGTTGTTGTTGAGTCTGAGGTATAGACAAATGAGAAGCAGTTTGGTGTTCGTAAGGAGACAATGTATTTGGATCTTGTTGACTTGGAGGGTTCTATATTTGAGACTTCTAGACACGCATCGCTCTGAGAAACTTCTGTGGTAGGCTCCACTAGAGCCAAGGATGCTGAGATATCGTGCACTAATGCCCAAACATAGGGAGTTATGATAGCTTAGACACCGGGCACTGATACCACGACAGAGGGAGTGACTAATATGCAGAATTCACCCAAGCCTAGCCTGGCAGAATGATCTTCTTACCTCCTTCTCTGCTACTTTTCAAACTATATTTCTTTTTTGTTGCATTTGAGGACCACTGCATAATTTGTTGGTAGGGTGAGGTATTTCCACACCTACCTCTTGTGGGTTGTTTTATGAATATTGACTTGATTCTTATTGTTTTTTGTGAATACCAGAGATTATTGAGTTATATATATATATATATCATGGCTGATTAATTGTGGTTATTGATAAATTGTGGCCTTTTGTTTTAATTTGAAATAGTTTTGAACCAAATTTAAATTTTTTATACATCTTTTGTGTGTGATTATGGCTACTCTTGTGCAAATTTGAGTGTCGGTTCTGGTCAATACTGATGACATGAATAGTGCTCAGAATTGAACAAAATGAATGTGCAGCTACGATGACGCAAACTAAGTTACATAGGCAATATGTGAAGTTTTAGCATCTCATTGTGACTAGCTGATTGTTGATTAAGTCTCTTGTGATGAACATTGCACTCTAGCTAGAAAGTCTGGAGTCTTGTTTGATAATTGTACCAATGCCTTGTGTGGTGAGGTTGTCTTGAACATTGTGCTTTCTAAAACCTAGAATTCATCCCTGTTGGTCTAATTGATTGTGTGAAGCAAGCAATTGAAAATATCTTAGGTGAAATTTTTGGAGAGTGAGACAATTTGACAATATATCTGTTTGTGGACAACCTTGTAAGATGTATGAACTTTCTTGGCATCTTTTGAGCCTATCCTTTTCTTAAAAGAAACTTGAAAAACTTTGACCTCTTTATCCCATCACCCATCACCTTCATGAAGTATTGGTTCCTTTGAATAGAAAACTTAGGGCAAAAGCCTAAGTTGGTGTTGTGATGAAAAATAATGAAAGTCAAGAAGTGTGAAAAATCCCCCATTTAATGGATTGTTTAGAAAAAGATGGAACCTGTCCATGTAAAAAAAAGAAGAAACAAAAGAAAAAGACTGAAAAAGAGCAAAAGTTGTGAAATAAAGTGTGTGAGAATAGTAAAACATGTGGTATTCGGTGATTCATGACTAGTTGAATAATGGGGTGGATTATGAACCTGTTTGAATGTGAAAGAAAAGAAGAAAAACTGATTTTCAGGCCATACTTCATGAAGGTAGAAGTTACTAATCCTAAATGACTTTACCTTTAAACTCAGCCCTATTACAAGCCTTAAAGAGACCTTTGTGATCTTTAGTGAGCTGAAACAAATGTTGATTGGAAAATAAGGGCAATCCTATGGGTGGATTATGCATGTGTTCGTATTTTTGTGTGTGAGAGTTGTATGTGATTTCGGGACCTTAAATTTTTGAGAAAATTTTGTGTGAATATGGAATCATTTTTGTTGTGATGGCATTTGACTACCTTTGTTGGGCTTGATCTTGCATTTATAGCAAGCATTGTGAGCTCGAGTACACTTGATAATGGTGAGTCACAATTTGAATCTGTGAGTGCACAATTGAGCATTGTATGTGTAGTATGAACCTTTTGTATGCATTCATGTTGAGTGTTAAGCAACAATATTTATTGACACCCTTTTTGAACCGATTGATCTTGAGTTTTACTTGAGGACAGACAAAAGTTTAAGTTGGGATGTTGATGATTCTTAGATTTCGACTCATTTAGAGCTTTGTTTTGACAGTTTAAGTGTCCTAAAATGCTTAATTTATGCTATAAACTAATGTTAAAGCATTGATTTGCAGGTATGTAGACTATGGAGCAAGACGAGGACACTACCGGGCACAAAGGAGCAAACAAACTGAAGAAATGAAGAAAAGAAATCCTGGTGATTCCCAAGACAACTCGGCGAACCGCCAACTGGCTCTTTAACTCGTCCATAGTTCCAGAATGCCAGCCTTAGGGAATAGCCAACTTGGCGATAGGAATAGGTAGTTGGAGAATCGTCGAATGACTCCGTGAGGACAACTTTGATCTCCCAAAGTTACAGAAACTGGAGCATTGATGGACATTGCAAATTGGCGATAGAAGGGAGCAAAGAGTGGATCGCCGACCTGTTCGACGAGGCGCAACTTAATTCGCCCAATTGCCTTTCTGGTAAAAATTTGGGCAACTATAAATTGGAATTTTAAATGAAATTTGAGGAGTTCCCTTTTCAGAGTTTGGAACTCCATGTTTGAGAGTTAATGTTTTCTCTTAGTTTTTAAGTTTCCATTGTAGACTTTAAGGATCTATAAGATTTACTTCGAGAATTTGCAAGTGGGTATTTTAATTCATTCAATTTTGTCACGCCCCAAACTCAAGGGGTGCAACTAGCTCCTAAGGCCAAAACTCAGGCCCGAGCCGACCCTGCTGAACCATTTGCTACTAGCGCATGGCAGTCATATACATTTAAGAAAACAAACAAGTATATCTGGGCTTAAAACTAAGCCCTCGGCCGGCAAGGCCCCTGTCAACAGATCTACAAAAGAAACAGCTACTCCCAAAAGTTCATATAAAGAAATTGTCAACTAGCACAGAAGTCCTGATTGGGCCGTCAAGGCCACCATGATATCTATACCAAAACTGAAAGCATGTATATAACAAGACAATGCATCACACAACTAACAAGCTTCAGCAAACCAACAAACTAGGCCAGCATGGCCATAACGTAGTTATAAACACCACACACTAGTCTACAAGCCTCTAAGAGTATTAACGATTGGCGGAATAGGGCCCCAGCCTACCCATAAAAATATGTACAACAAAATTTAACAAGCCTCTAAACACTGGCAGCTCCGGAGGAAAGGGGCTAGCCAACCGGATAGAATCCAATCCTGCTGCTGAGGAGGTCTACTTAGTCATCTGTCAGGACCTGCATGCACGAATGCAGCGCCCCCAGGCAATGTGGCATCAGTACAAAATAATGTACGGAGTATGAAAGGCAATAGGCTATGATCAAGTATCCTAATATACTGGAATAATCCGATAAATAAATCAAGGAAAAGATAAGTGTACTGACCTGCTCCTAAATCTGAACTTATCAAAAATAATAAAACAACAACCTAACAGAACCCCTATAAGCTCGGCAGGTACAAACAACACACAAGACCACCTACTCAGGCCTCCATAAGCCCGGAAGGTGCCAACCAGTATATATACCCCTATCAGTAGTCCCCTAGCCCTGTAGGCAATCACATAGCCCTCTTAGGCGTTAATATAGCCCCATAGCAGCACATAGTTCTCTTAGGTATCAACATAGCTTATAGACACCTCATAGCCCTCTTAGGCAACAACATAGCCATGTAGGAAGCCCATAGCCTTCTTAGGCGTCAATAT
>JAJOOF010009459.1:0-59276 GCA_029582545.1 Solanum lignicaule
GCTAGAGTCTTCTTGATCTTTTGGGCAACACTGCTTCTTCCTTGTGAACAATTTCTAGAGGACCCTTGCTCCTTTTGGATTGCCGACCCAAAATAGGAATATGTGGACGATACTTGAAGTGTTTGCTGTCCGAACATAGTGGTCTTACTCCTTGTAAAATCTCTTAAACTTCCAAAGGTAACACTAAGGAGTCCTTTCCTTTGAAGAGAACATAGAGTAAATAACCTTAGAAGCATTAGAGGAAGTTTATAAGGAGTTGATCTTCTTGGAAGTAATCTTGATGTTCTATAATTTTTAAATAGTTGATATGAGAGGTATAGATTTTCCCACTAGGCTTGCAGGAATTTTTAGACAACAAAATTTGTTTTGAGAGAATAATAATCAAGACTAAAATATATCACAACAATCGTATTTATTTGATTTTAAATATGAGCTTTACAATATGTATGAATCCTCCAATTCATGTTTTTAATATAAATTCAAGGGCTTGTAAGCTTGATTGTGAAGATTAAATATGTTCATGGACTCAAAATGCAACACCCCGCTATTTGAAAGAACTAAAATTGGAAAGAACTATTTTTCAAAATAATGAAAAATCTGAAATTTGGCAATTTATGCTAAGTTTGAGTTTTGGGTGAACTTCAAATGACCATAACTTCTAGTACAAGATGAGTTAGGTGGGCTAAAAGATATGAAATGAAACATCTTTTAATTATCTTTCCAAAGCCACCGAGTTTGCTAATTTTTGAGCTCGTATGAGGGAGATCTCCCCGTTTGAAGTCGGGCTTTCCAGCTAAGGAAAGTCACCCGAATTGAAGAGGATTATTTTTTGTCTTTTCCCAACCCAATTAGTAAAATTCATTTTTTAGTAATTAATTAGGGGTCTAAACTGATTTGGTTCATTTTACACAATTACAAATTTCGCTAGGGCTTTGAAAGAAGAGAAAAGAGGAGAAAAGTCAAGGCGTTCTTGGAGATTTCTTATGGAATCGAAGTCGTTTTGCCAAGGGTTGATCCCTAAAGAGGTATGTGAGACTTTCATAGTGTTGGGTTCGTTTACCCATGCGTCAATCATGTTTATTTTAACGAAATTCATTCTAGAAAGTTTGATGATCTTGAATTGTATTCTTGAAATTAACTTTCATTCTTGAGTTAGGATGGGATTGTTGAGTTCTTAAAGAAATCGTGTCGATTTTAGAGTCGTTTATGAGTAGATTCTTGTGTACGTGTGTTGGGTATTTGAATATAAGAAGAAATTGAGAAAGAGAATCGAATCTAGGCGAATCAGGATTAGAAATTGAGGAAGAAAAAAGTGGGACAGAAAATGCAGACCTGTTACTTAAGAGTAAAACTTTTCCTCTCCGCATTGCGGAGAGATCGTGGACTTCCCTATCTCAAAAATTATTTCGCGACCAAATATTAAATGCATCTCCACGTCGCGGTATTGCTCCCAGACAGTGCTTTTTTGATCGTTTCTCATGATTAACTATCTAAAAACACTCTTAATCATCACAATATCCTTCCTATCACAAATCATAACCATGAATTCTTAATTCAAATTCAAGGTCGAGTTAAGAGTCAAGTCTTGAGAGTTCTTCGAGTCATTTCAAAAATCTTTTACAATTATTTTAAACTTGTTTTAAGACTTGAGCATTGAGTTAAGTAAGAGTAAGACTGACGTTCTTTTTCTTCAAAAGATTATATGGCAACTAATTACTCCCAAAGAGTAAATGATTTTCACATTTAAACAAAAGACGAAACACCAATTTCCAAGAAAGCTTTTTAGCTAGTTTTTGAGTAATAAACTCAAACCACAGAAATAGTTATGTTTTTAAACATATGAGCTAGTTACATTTTGGGAGTAGTATTGAGCACATATGTGGGGACGACCTTGAGTTCAGAAAATTCAAAGTCTATAAATCGTGTAGCCAACATGGGTAGAAAGAGGATTATACTTTTTAGATGATTCCTTAATGATTTTAGCATTGACTAGTGGATCCACTTAGTAGTTAGGTTCTATACCCCCGGCAAGGTATAGGACGGCCCTGGCAGCGTGAGGCAAGATGTTGTATCATTACGTAGCTCATAGTGATTGTTGTCGATTAGAGAAACTCCGACATAGATATTTTGTATTCTTATATACACAGTGTTACTTGTACTTTCATATACAAATTGAGTTATTGTGTGTGTTTTTAATACACTGAGTTGGTAGTTTCATGTTTTAAAGCTTTTCTTTATATTGAAAATAGTTGAGTTGAGTTGAGACGAGAGAAGTTTCTTCTATTCTTTTTCAAAGTTATGTCTTGTTTTATAATTCCCCTCGCATGCTCGCACATTCAATGTAGTGACGCCATTTGGCCTGTATCATTTTATGATGCAGATAGAGGTAACCAGGATCAGCATCCAGCGCTTCTTTAATCTAGGTGAGAATTACAGAGTTATTTGGTGAGCCTCCTTGCTTCCAGAGGATTCCCTTTTTCTTTCTTTATTATTCTAGTTTATTAGGATATCGTGGGTCTCTTCCTGACGTTAGAGGCTTCATAGACAGTTAGTTATTGTTAGTTTATTGGTCTTGATATTTTAGTTGTTTTGATAATAACACTTGAGTTGCATAATTGGCCAGTTGAATATTTTACTTCATAGCATTCTAGTTTATTTCATGGGGTTATCTTTATTGAGTAAAGTCATCCGCTGAGTAGTAAGCCAGGCCAAGGGTTCACTTGGGGCCAACAATGGTTCTCGAGTGTCAGTCCCATCCCAAGAACCCGTCTCATTATTGTCATTTTCATATTGTTTGTTGCTGTTGTCGCTGATAATTGAAACCGAAAACCCATTTTATTTGACATTCGTGTCACCCCAGATTTGAATTATGTTTTTATTCGTCAATGTCTATTCCTATGACTGACTTGATCATATTCGTACTTTCCTATTGAATCTTAAACACGTACCACTCTCTATGGGATTCGACCCCAACTCATTTAGTTGGGTTATATACTGACTAGCAATCGTTGACACTTAGAATTGGATGAAGTGTCCATGAAACGTTAATAAAAAAGGCACCACTGCCGGGGAATGGTGTTGTTTAAGATTCTTAGGTTAAGTTGAACTTTGTTCTTGTTAGTCATAATCTACTTACTTTGAGTTTTGGTTTGTGTGTTGCTGTTTTGAACAGATGAGATGAGTGTGAACGGAAGCAATGGTATCCAAGTGGGCCACCAAGATGACATCGGCAACCTCAACGATGTTAATGAGCTGAATACTAATGACCCTCATCTAATCGGTGGATTTTGTGTCATTCGCTTGCCTCCGGCTGAAGGGAACGTTGTGTTCCATATCACAAGTACCATGTTGCAGCTCTTGCAGTTGAAAGGGTAGTTTGGTGGACTGGCTCATGAGGATTCCCATGAGCATATTATAAACTTTGTTGATGTTTGCGGGTATCTCTCCTTCAAGAACATATCCCAAGAGTTGGTCCGGTTGAGGTTGTTCCCATTTTCTTTGATGGGAAAAGCATGTAAGTGGTTGGTTGAATTGCCACGGGATTCTATCACTTCATGGGAAGAGCTTGTCACTACATTTCAAGTGCAATTTTTCCCTCCTTCGAAGATGATGACTCTTTGAGATAGCATCCAAAGCTTTAAGTGTTTGGAGTGCGAGCCAATTCATGAGACTTGGCTACGATTCAAGAAGTTTGTGCTGCAATCCCCAACTCATGGTTTTCCCAACAACGTCTTGCGGCAATATTTTTACCGAATCCTTGTTTCGGTGAACAAGGGTGTAGCTGACTAACTTTCTTCGGGAGGTTTGATGTAACAACCTTATGTTATAGCATCCCAGCCTTTTGATGGTATGACCACAATTAATCGGGCATGTACACCCGTGAGGATCAGATCTCCCCTCTCACATTTAAATTGACCAAGGAGCAGCTTAAGAAAGACCAAGAGAGGGACCAAAACATGGCAAAGATCATGCCGCAACTTGACATTTTGTCCAAAATATCATGGGAGTTGGTTCTAGAAGTGTCAATAATGTGGGTGTCGAGTGTGTTAATCCCGATGAGGCCAAGTTTGAAGCGTTGTACAACGAAGAGGTGAACTTCCTAGCCAACCAAGGAGGTGGTTATCATTAGAAATATCTGAGGCAGGGTGGTAACCAAGGTTGGAACAGAGATGAAGGCTGGAAAGATTGTGATAGAGAGTGGAGGGATCCTAACCCTACTTGGAAGGAATGGTATTGGGAGAAGGACAAGTACATTCCTCCCCACGAGTGTCAAAAGCAAAAGGATTCTGAGGGTGGTCATTCCGAGGATATGCTCTCGCATATCCACAACAAAGTTGAGGGATCGGACAAAACCTTGAAAGAGATAAAGGAAGATGTGTCGACCCTTTGCCAAACGGTTACCTCTCACTCTGTATCTATCAAATAGTTGGGGACCCAGATGGATCAAATTTCGTCTCATTTAAACTGAGACAACAAGGGAGGTTGCCTAGTCACACTATGGCCAACTCCAAGAATGAGGTTTGAGTGAGGACTTGCGTCTTGCCACGACATTAACTAAGGCACTTGGTGGGAGGCAACCCAAGTTTTTATTTTCTTTCTTTTTGTTTTTAAAATAATCGTGTGTCGATTTTACAGGCTGAAGTGTAGAATGTGTTTGAAAAGTGCAGGTTGGCGAGCCAAAAGTCACGTCGGTGACTTGCCAAAGAGGTTGGCGAGTCCGACTTGGACCGCCGTTGGACCCAAGAGATTCTAAGGTTCTAGTCTGTAAAACTCGGCGAGCCCAGGAGCAAATTGGTGTGTCACTGAATGGGTCAGTGATCACGACTTTGTCTGTCGTTTGGACCCTCACATTAACTGGAGGTTATGTAAAACTCGGTGAGGGAAGTTACCACTAGGTGTGTTATCGAGTGGTTCGGTGAGAAAAACCAATGTCGTTGAATGGGTGATAACTGGATGGCTTTAAAAGCCAAAAGTTTAAACTTTCAAATTCTTTCATATTCCCTCACTTTTTAACTTCCCAAACTCACACTCATACTATATTTTTCAATATTTTTGCATTATTACCATTCTTTAGTCATCGATTGTGTGTTCAGAGTTGGATATCGTTGCCGCCTAGCTTTTCAACTTATTTATTCGACATTAAAGGTTGGTTTTTCCAAAGCCCAAACTCATATTTAGAAATTTTTACTCATTTGCAATTGTTTGATCTTAGTGATGTGTGTTGGGCCTCTCTAAATCATAAATGTGTGCTTTTTTGTCGAATTAGAGTTGAAAATCTTGCATAAAATTATTAATTGTTGATTTCCCAAATTTTTGTACATTAAAATTGGTCTAATTTGTTGGGTTGTGCTTAATTGTTGTTGCGTCTAGTCGGGTGAGGTCTGCGTAACTTTTAATTGTGCTAAATGACGTATTTTTCCCGATGATGGAGCAGTTGACATCATTCATAAGGGCGAAACTCATCAAATGGCCAAATTTAGCCAAACCGGGAGAAGTCTAAGTATCCCAGGGGAATGGATAGTATGTGTCTAAGTCTAATTGAATTAGTGCATGTTTTGATTTTATTTTTGGGGACTGCGGGGTTGATTTTGGAAGTCGAGGTAGAAAGTAGGCACGTTGGGCTGTTTGGTGAGCTGGGTTGAGCTCGCCGAACCACTCGGCGGTTCGTCGAATTCCCCGTGATCGCCTTTAATTTAATGCTAATCTTGAGTTTTGGTTCTGTAACTTTCGGCAAGAAGCCTGAGTTCGCCGAGTGCACTTGGCGACTCACCGAAAGTCTTCTTTAATCGCCCTTTTTGTGTCCCTAACCCGTAATAGGCACTGCAACTTTTGACGGGCTTGTCTTTGCTTGCCGAATGTTGTCTGTGATTCGCTAAAAGGCCCCTCCCATCACCGACATGGCAATTTTTCTGAGAAATTTTGAGCCAATCCTTTCGGCGAGCCCGATCTGGCTCGCCAAAGTAATTTGGCGACTCGCCGATCGGTTCGGCGAGTTTCTCTGCAACTATTTTTCTATAACTTTTCTTGAAATGAATCTAACTTTTTCTATAATGTTTTCGCAGATATGGCTAGAACCAAGATCGACATGCCACCCCGTAAAAGAGCAAGGGGCATAGCGCTTAATGAAGGGGCAACCAATCCCTCTAAAAAAGGAAAGACGACACCTCCTAAGGGAGGCAAGGGCAAAGGCAAGAAGTCAGCATCTGAGGTTTCGGAGCACAACTTCGGCAGCGAGGGAGAGTCCTTTGACTCCCAAGCTGCATTATCTCAGCCGGAGGATGACCAACCACTACTGTCTCGGCGGGCAGAGTTTCGTGCAAGGTCTCGCCTAAACTCATCGAGGGCTCCATCAGCCACCTCTCCTGCTACAGACAAAGTACAGGCTCCAGCGCCACCTATGGCCCAACGCCACCAGTACAGATTCCTCTTCCCAGGGTGCTCAATATATTAAAAACTGATGGGTTGCGGACTATTCTTGAGGAGAAGTTGCTTTGAGGACCTAGATGGGAAATACTTCAGGGTGAGGGAGATACTCCAGTACCATCGCTTTGAGCAGTTTACCAGACCCCGAGGGCCATACATCCCTACATAGGTCTGAGAGTTTTACTCAACATATGGTGACCTGGTCCATAAAGGAAAGAAGAAGGCTAGTACTTTCAGACCGGTGGGGTCCATCATGGTACGGGGGACAGTAGTGCACTGTAGCCGTGATCACATCAATGAGGTATTTGATAGAGGGTCAGTCTTTGACTACCAAAATTTGGCTAGCACTACGACACCCTTGGATGAGCTCAAAGGCTAGCTAGCTCCCCTCATCTCTAACACCACCCCGAGGTGGATTGACGCTGGAGTTCCAATAGAGAAGAAAGATATGAATGCAGCTGCACGATATGCTATCCCAGAACAAGTCCATCATCCGCCATCCTAAGGAGGCCTGCCTCGGTTCGATCATAGTTAGGAAGAGCATTTACATGGTACTTATTATTGAGCAGGAGATGGCCATGAGGGCCAAACAACGCCAGACATCCCTGCCTTTCCCGGTCTTGATCACAGAGTACTACCGGCATGCTGGAGTTCCTCATGATGAGATGAGAGATATTAAAGTCACTCCCACATCCTCCACAGACATTAGGTGTATAGAGGCCGAGTACACATGGAAGGAGGCAGACAGGAGGAGAGCATCTTCGGTGGATACATCTCCGGAGTTGAACGTTGATTCTATACCTGCAGAGGGACCTTTTCCTACTCCGGGCCTTCAGGTACATCTGCTCCCACTTCTTTCTCTCAAGATCCTGGTACTTCTGCCCCTTCCCAGCCTGCCAAGATTACTCAAGCTATGATCCTGATGATGGGGCACTTAGCCCATTCATCAGATGTGAGGGTGGCTTGATTGGAGGTTGCGGTACCATGGATGATTAAGAGTGTTATTCTTACTGCATTGACACCCCTCCGAACTTCTATTGACTATTTGATGGCAAGAGTCGCGACTTGTGAGCATCGACATGGGAAGTCTTCTGAGGTTATGGCTTTGAAAGCTGAGGTTGCAGATCTGAGAAAGAAGGTGGACTACTTGAAGTCCACTGACTTCACTTTATTATTGGAGGCAGCAGATGTTGTGGATGCCCCAGCCAGTTCTGAGATACCTCCAGTCACCACCAGAGATGTGCCGATGGATGATGGGGTAGCCGATAAGTTAGAGGCAGAGACCAACGATGAGCAGATTGAGGTGCGAGAGGAGATCATCTATATAGACCTTCCAGATTTGGAGGAGACGATTGTGCAGTCGGTGATTTAGACATCGCTGACAGATACGTCCATGGTAGGCCCTAGTGGATCGAGTGCGGCTTATGTGACACAGGGCACTGATTCCCCGACAGATGGAGCGACTGCATAGACAGGACTTCTCTTTACCTCCATCTATGTCATTTTTATTGATGTTTTAGTACTTTATTGCATATGAGGAAAAATTGCTCTTTGTTTGTGGTGGGGTGAGGTATTTCCATACCTACCTCTTGTGAATATTACTTTTGTCTATATATTGAGTTTTGTGCTATAAATTGTGATTTGGCACTGTTTTGTGGATGTTTGAGCTTGTAGCTACTTATGTTAATTGCAAATCGTTTTTGGACCCTTTTGAAAAAAAACATTTTCCACCTCTTATGTATTTAATTGTGGCTATTCTGGTGCAAATTTGATTATCGGTCATGATCAATAGCGATGACTTGAATAGTGCTTTCAATCGAAAAAAATGAATGTGCGACTACGATGAGGCCAAGTGAAGTTGCATAGGAAATACGTGGAGTTTTTGCATCTCGTTGTGACTAGCCAATTATCGAATTGACTCTCTTGTGATGAACATTGCACACTAGCAAAAGTGTGGAGTCTTGTTTGATATTGGTGACAATGCCTTGTGTGATGATGCCTAGAATTTTCCCCGTTGGTCCGGTTGACTAAGTGATGTAAACTCTTAAAATTATTCTAGGCAAAAATTTTAAAGAGTGAAACAATTTGACATTATACCTCTTTTGTGGCCTACCTTGTGAGTGTGTGAACTTTGCTTGAACACCCTTTGAGCCTTAACCTTTTCTTGGAAGAAACTTGATTCAATTGTGACCTTTCTTTATCCATTCAACCATAATTCTCATGATTTGTGTTTTGTTTGAATAGTCAACTTGGGCCAAAAGCCTAAGTTGGGGGTGTGGTGGAAAAGAGTAGGTAAATCAAAAAGTTCAAAGAAGGTCCCGTTGACCCATGGTTGTGGAAAAGATGGAACCCCTCCATACAAAAAAAGGGACAAAAGAGGATGAAAAGAAAAAAAATGAAAAAGTTTTGAAATAAAGTTGTGAAAGTGCAAAAGAAATAGGGTGTCCAATAGTCCATGGAAAGTGAATAATGGGGTGAATTTTGAACATGAATGAGAATGATAAAGAAAAGTGAAGAAAGTGTTGTTCAAACCACATTTTATGAGGATAGAAGCCACTGAGCCTAAATGACCATACATTTACACTCATCCCCGTTACAAGCCTTGAAAAGACCTTTTTGATCTTGAGTGAGCTGATACAAGTGTTGATTGGAAAATAATGGCAAACCTATGTGTGAAGTCATACATGTGTTCATCTTTGTGAGAGTGAGAGTTGTATGTGATTAAGGAACTATAAATTGTTAAACCATTGTGTGTGACTATGGAATCATTCTTTGTGTGAGGGCATTTGAGTACCTTTGTTGAGCTTGAACTTGTATTTGAAGCAAGTATTGTGAACTTAAGAATCTATGGTAATGGTGAACCATTGAGTGCACAATTGATCCTTGCATGAGTAAGTTGAGTCTTGTTGTGTGCATCAATGATTGAGTCTTGTGTAGCACTATTTAAGACATCCTTTTTGAACTCTTGAACTTGAGTTTTACTTGAGGACAAGCAAAAGTTTATGTTGGGGGTGTTGATGAGTTCGAGATTTGGAGTCATTGAGGGCTTTATTTACAATGATTTAATGTCCTTGAATTCTTATTTTGTGCCAATAACTGATGAAAAAACCCTTGATTTCTAAGTATATGGAATGAGGAACAAAGCATGGACACTAATTTACAAAAAGGAACAAAGCGAGCTGAAAGAACGAAGAAATGAAAGCCTGGTGATCGCCAAGTCGCTTTGGCGAGTCGTCGAATGGCTATTTGACCCCCTAAAGTTCCAGTGTGCCAAGCCTTGAAGGTGAAAACCAAATTGGCGAGTGAAAGGAATACTCGGCGACTCATCGAGTGGTTCCACGATGCAGTGTTGGATAGCCAAAATTTAAAGAACTTGAGGAAGTTGAAGGCCAAGGAAAAAAGGCGAGGACTTTAACCAAAGGGCGGATTGCCGAGCTGATCGGCGAGCCCGACTTACTGTGTTGAATGGTGCTTCACAACATATTTTTGGCATCTATAAATATGTTTTTAAACATTTAGTTTAGTAGATTTTTATTATTTTAGTATTATATTTTTTAATAGTTTGAACTCTGAGTATTGAAAGAAGTTTTTCCCTTAGCTTTGAAGAATTGAAGTTTTTTACTTTTGAGAAATTTGAAGTGGGTCTTTGAGATTCTTAAACTTTGACCTTTGTAAGGACGAAATTAATCTTACCCAGTTGATGGAAACTCAATTTGGTAGCGATTTTTATCTTTTTATAATGTATAGCTAAAACCCCAGTTCTTCGGGTGTGATTATTTGATTATGGGTATTGCTAATCGTTAGTCTAAATGTTGCTTAGAAGTGATTTTAATCAATAATTGTGGTTTAATTTAAAGAAATGTAGTTGCAAATGCAGTTCTACCTTTGTGTTTTTGGCTTCCTCGAGAGAGAGGTTTTAAAACTAAGATTATTGATTGATGGTCTTTGGGTATTGGGTTGTCATGGGTTCAACTCGAGAGAGTGAATCCTAAACCTTTTTCCACACATTCAACTCGAGAGAGTGAATGGACTAAGGCGTAGTCTGTTGTTATTTTGCATGCTTGTCGACGTTCGAGAGAAATCAACTTTATTCGGGGTAAATTGTTCGAGAAAAAGTTTACCTCCTCTATAGTCTAGCTTATTCACTAATATTCAGCTTTTCCCTAAAAGTTGTAATTACCCATTTGTCTAAATTAGCCTATCACCGAATCACATCCCAAGAACCCGTCTCATTATTGTCATTTTCGTATTTTTTGTTGCTGTTGTAGTTGATAATTAAAACCAAAAACCCCATTTATTTGACATTCGTGTCACCCTTGATTTGAATTATGTTTTTATTCTTAAATGTCTATTCCTATGACTGACTTGATCATATTTGTACTTTCCTATTGAATCCTAAACATGTACCACTCCCTGTGGGATTCGACCCCAACTCATTTAGGTGGGTTATATACTTACTAGCGATCGTTGACACTTACAATTGGATGAAGTGTCCTTAAAACGTTAATCAAACTCGAGTTGTTAAATTTCAGTTTCCTAAAGAGTCAGTTGTTGAGTGGAAGAGTAGTTCAGCAGTGCCTACTGGCCATTTTATTTCGTACCTTAAGGCGAGAAAGTTAATTTCCAAGGGTTGTGTCTATTGAGTTAATGACTCCAGTGTTGAGACACCTCTTATTCCGTCAGTTTCAGTTGTTAGCGAGTTTCCAGAGGTCTTTCCAGATGATCTTCCTGGAATCCCTCCTGAGAGAGAAAAATTCTTTGGTATTGAGAGTATTCCCGATACTTATCCTATCTCTATTCCTCCGTAAAAATGGCACCAGCAGAGTTGAAAGAGTTAAAGGAGCAGTTGAAAGATCTCCCAGAGAAAGGTTTTATTCGACCAAGTGTCTTGCCTTGGGGCGCTCCGGTCTTATTTGTGAGGTAGAGAGATGGTTCACTTCGAATGTATATAGATTACCGTGTGTTGAACAAGGGTACGATCAAGAATAAGTATCCTCTTCCGAGAATGGATGATCTTTTTGATCAACTTCGGCGAACCATATTGTTTTCGGTGATGGAATTCGAGTTGACATTCAAAATATAGAGGAAATGCAAAACTATCCTAGACCTATGTCTCCATCTGACATTAGGAGTTTCTTGGGATTGGCTGGATATTATAGAAGGTTCTTCAAGGGGTTCTCATCCATTTCATCTCCTTTGACAAAGTTGACTTAGAAAATAGTTAAGTTTCAATGGTCTAATGCTTATGAGAAAAGCTTTCAGGAATTGAAAAGGCAGTTGACTACTGCCCTAGTATTGACTTTACCAGAAGGTACGCTAGGCTTAGTGGTATATTGTGATGTGTCTAGAGTCTGTTTAGGTTTTGTGTTAATGGAGAATGGCAAGGTTATAGCCTATGCCTCCAGATAGCTTAAGGTTCGAGAGAGGAATTACCCAACCCATGATCTAGATTTTGCTGCTATAGTATTCTCTTTGAAAATATGGTGTCACTCTCTTTATTGTGTCCATGTAGATGTGTTCACCGATCATAAGAGTCTTCAGTATGTGTTTAGCCAGAAACAGCTTAATCTCATAAAGAAAAGGTGGTTAGAGTTGCTAAAGGATTATGATATGAGAATTCATTATCACCTAAGTAAGGCTAATGTTGTTGTTGATTCCCTGAGCAGATTGTCTATGGGTAGTACCGCCCATATTGAGGAAGACAAGAAAAAGCAAGCTAAAGATGTGCATAGACTTGCTTGGCTAGAAGTTCGACTAAGGGATTCCGACGAAGGAAGAATAGTGGTGATGAATGGGGCTGAATCATCATTAGTGTCTTAAGTGAAACAGAAACAAGACCAAGATCCTATTTTGCTTGAATTAAAGGAAAATGTTCATAAGCAAAAAGTGATGACTTTTGAACAAGGGGGAGATGGTGTATTGAGATATCAAGGTAGATTGTGTGTGAGGATCATGGAGGAAGCTCATAGCTCCAGATATTCTATCCATCTAGGTTCCACAATGATGTATCGTGACTTGAGAGAAGTCTATTGGATGAGTAGTATGTAAAAGGGCATTGCAGAGTCTGTTGCTAAGTGTCCGAATTGCCAACAATTTAAGGTAGAGCACCATAGGCTCGTTGGTATAGCTCAGAATATAGAGATTCCGAAATAGAAGTGGGAGATTATAAATATGGACTTTAAAACAGGTTTGTTGCGGTCTCACATGCAACATGATTCCATTTGAGTGATTGTAGATTGATTGACTAAATCAGCCCACTTTTTACTGGTAAAGACTACCCATTCAACAGAGGATTATGCCAAGTTATATCTTCTAGAGGTAGTTAGACTTCATGGAGTTCTAGTGTCGATTATTTCAGATAGAGGTGCACAATTTACTGCACAATTTTGGAAGTCATTCCAGAAAGGTTTGGGTTCGAAAGTGAATTTGTGTGGTTCTTTTCATCCTTAGACTGATGGCATAGCACATAATTAAGACTTTAGAAGATATTTTGAGGGCTTGTGTAATTAATTTCAAGGGTAATTGGGATGATCACCTACCTCTCATAGAGTTTTCCTATAGCAATAGTTACCACTCTATCATCCAAATGGCTCCGTATGAGGCTCTTTATGGGAGAAGATGCAGATCTCCAATTGGATGGTTTGAGGTTGGTGAATCATGGTTGATAGGACCAGACTTAGTTCATCAAGCTATGGAGAAAGTGAATGTTATTCAAGAAAGATTGAAAACAACGCATAGTCGTCACAAATCCTACACAGATGTTAGGAGAAGAGACTTAGGGGTTGTTTGGTATAGTGTATAAAAATAATACCCAATAGATTGTATTAGTAATGCAAGCATCAGTAATGTGTGTATTAATTATACTTGTATTAGTGATGCATAGATTATTTCTTATGCATTGTTTTGTTTGGTGTATTAAAACTAGCATGCATTATATAAAAATATTTATTTACAAAAGTACCCTTCACAATTATGGTGGAAAAGATGTAAAAGTACTTTTGAGGGGTAATTGGGTCTTTAACCATATTAATGCATGTATTAAATCCTTTGCATTACTAATACCTAGAAATCCATGGTGTTAGTAATACACTTCTCAATACACAATAGAGTGTATAACTAATGCTCATTAGTTATACATAGCATTAAAAAAAGCACCAAACAAGGGATTACTAATACATATAATTAATACATGCATTATTTTTGCTAATACACTCTAAAAGACCCTTTAGAGTTTGAAGTAGATAATTAGGTCTATTTGAAGGTTGCACCCATCAAGGGTGTTATGAGATTTATTAAGAAGGGGAAGCTTAGTCCCCGATATATTGGTCCTTACAGGATATCCAAGAGGATTGATAATGTAGCTTATGAGTTGGAGCTACTGTAAGAGTTAGTAGCAGTTCATCCAATGTTTCACATTTTCATGTTGAAGAAGTGCATCGGCGATCCTTCACTTATCATACCTACTAAAGATATTGGTATTAAAGATAGCTTATCTTATGACGAGATTTCCGTTCAGATTCTTGACCATCATATTCGAAAGTTGAGAACCAACGAGGTAGCATCAATGATGGTTCTGTGGAGGAATAAATTTGTTGAGGAAGCTACTTGGGAAGCTAAGGAGGATATAAAGAAGAGGTACCCACATCTCTTTGAATTCGGAGAAATTCTAAATTAAGGTACTAATCCTTTTCTTAGCATTTGTTTTAAGTTGGCATGTTGTATTTACATTTTGCTTGTTTGGTGTTTGAGTTGGATGTTAGATATTACACCCTTAGCCTACTAAGAGTAATCTCATTCGAGGACGAATGTTCCCAAGAGGGAGATACTGTAACACCCCACTATTTGAAATAGCTAGAATTGGAAAGAACCATTTTTGGAAATAATGAAAAATCTGAAATTTGGTAAGTTATGTTAAGTATGAGTTTTGGGTCAACTTCAAATGACCATAACTCCTAGTACATGATGGGTTAGGTGGGCTACAAGATATCAAATGAAAGGTCTTTGAAGTATCTTTCCAACGCCACCGAGTTTGCTAATTTTCGAGCTTGTATGGGGGAGATATTCTCGTTTGAAGTCGGTATGTCTAGTTAAAGAAAGTCCCCCGAATTTAAGAGGGGTATTTTGGTCTTTTCCCTACCCAATTAATAAAATTCGTCTTTAGTAATTAATTAGGGCTCTAAACTAATTTGATTCAGTTTATAGAATTACAAATTTCGCTAGGGCTTTGAGAGAAGAGAAAAGAGGAGAAAAAAAGGAGAAAAAAAGGAGAAAAGAGGAGAAAAGTCAAGGCATTCTTAGAGATTTCTTGCAGAATGGAAGTAGTTTCGCCAAGGGTTGATCCCTAAAGAGGTATGTGAGACTTTCATAGTGTTGGGTTCGTTCATCCATGCGACAATCATGTATATTTCATAAAAATTCATTCTAGAAAGTTTGATGATCTTGAATTGTGTTCTTGAAATTGACTTTTGTTCTTGCGTTAGGATGGGATTGTTGAGTTCTTGAGGAAATTGTGTCGATTTTAGAGTCGTTTATGAGTAGATTCTTCTGTACATTTGTTAGGTATCTGAATCTAAGGAGAAATTGAGAAAAAGAATCGAATCTAGCCAAATCGGGGTTAGAAATCGAGGAAGAAAAAAGTAAGACAGAAAACGCGAGGACCTGTTCCTTCAGAGTGAACTTTTCCTCTCCGCATCGCAAAGAGATCGCAGACCCCACTGTCTCAAAAATTATTTCACAACCAAATATTAAATGCATCTCTACATCTCGAACTTGCTCCCACATAGTGTTTTTTTACCGTTTCTCATGATTAACTATCTAAAAACACTTTTAATCTTCATGATATCCTTCCTATCACAAATCATAACCTTTAATATATAATTCAATTTCAATATAGAGTTAAGAGTCAAGTCTTGAGAGTTCTTCGAGTCATTTCAAAAGTCTTTTACAATTGTTTTAAACTTTTTTTAAGACTTGAGCATTGAGTTGAGTAAGAGTAAGAGTGATGTTCTTTTTCTTCAAAAGATTATATGGGAACTAAGTATTCCCAAAGAGTAAATGTTTTCACATTTGAACAAAAGATGAAACACTGATTTCCAAGATACCTTTTGAGCTAGTTCTTGAGTAATAATCTCAAACCACAGAAACAGTTATGCTTTTAAACATATGAGCTAGTTACATTTTCGGAGTAGTATTGAGCACCGATTTGGGGACGAGCTTGAGTTCAGATAATTCAATGTCTCCATAAACCGTGTAGCCAACATGGGTAGAAAAGAGTCATATTTTTTAGATGATTCCTTCATTCTTTTTGCATAGACTAGTGGATTAACTTAATAGTTAGGTTCTACACCCCCAACAAGGTACAGATGGCCCTAGAAGTGTGAGGCAAGACGTTGTATCATGACATAACTCATAGTGATGGTTGTCGGTTATAGAAACTCCACATAGATATTTTGTATTCTTATATACACAGAGTTACTTGTATTTTCATATACAAACTGAGTTATTTTGTATTTTTTTAATACACTGATTTGTTATCTTCATGTTTTAAAGCTTTTCTTTATACTACATCTTTATTACTACTTTAAATTGAAAAAAGTTGGGTTGAGTTGAGACGACGTAAGTTTCTTTAGTTCCTTTTCAAGCTTATGTCTTATTTTAGAATTTCTCTCACATGCTCGTACATTCAATATACTGACGCCAATTGGTCTGCATCGTTTTATGATGTAGATACAGGTAACCAGGATCCGCATCCAGTGCTTCGTTGATCTAGTTGAGAATTTCAGTCATTTGGTGAGCCTCCTTGGTTCCGAAAGATTTCGTTTTTGTTGCTTTATTATTCTAGTTTATTAGGATGTCGTGGGTCTTGTCCCGATGTCCATCTTAGTTATTAGAGGCTTCATAGACAGTTAGCTATTGTTAGTTCATTAGTATGGATATTTCAGTTTTTTTATTATAAGACTTAAGTTGTCTTATTGGCCAATTGAATGTTTTCTTTCATAATATTAAAGTTTATTTCATGAACGTATCTTTGTTAAGTAAAGTCTCCACTTAGTAGTAAACCAGACCAAGGGTTCGCTTGGGGCAAGCAATGGTTCTCGAGAGTTAGTCCTGCCCAGGGTGTAGGCTCGGGGCATGACACAAGGGCCTTTGCGCATGATCTTTAATAAATGATGAACTTAATCTTTACTTGTACTACTAAGAGCTTTTAAGCTTTTTCTTGAAAATGGTAGTCTTGAAATTGAGTTGTTCATGAACTTAAATGCTTGGGTGTTTGTATTCTTGAACTTGTAACTTGTAGAGAAATATGTTTTGTTTGATCCACGAGCTCTCTGTCTTCTCATTAATCCTAGTGTTACTTATAAGTTATGAGAACATTGTTTGAAGTTGTAGAATAGAGGAGTTACAATGAAAATAGACTTCCCTTCACCCCATCAGATTTAATTGACATGCCATAATGGGTTTGAACTAAGTTGGCTCTTCAGATGTAGCCCAAATCGATAGAGTACTCCAATGAAGTTGAAATATTATTAAATCCATATTTATTGGACTTAAAAAATTAATCTAACCATATTAATTCATAATATCTATTGGAGTGATATATATTTAATTTAATATAATTTAAATTATTTTATAAACTTATATTCAATAATTTTTAAATGATTAGAATGTAATTACAAAATCAAATACTAATTACGTAAGTATTAAATATCTATAAGCTACATTTAATACTTGCATGAATCTCATATTTGGTACTGATTGGCAAATGGCAAGGTTTTTCAAGCACTTGAGTTCTAAACTAAAATGGCGATTGTGAACTAATTTTTATCCTTTTTTCGAAATGATTTTTACCATTGAATTTCAAATGCCTTGGGTAATGTTTTCAAGTAAAATTATCAAATTCAAGCCTCATTTCTGGAATTGGGTTTTTGAGTTGATTGACCCATTTTTCAAAGGTATGAATTGGGAGTTATTATTTCCAGAGTCTTATTGTGATTACTTTATTGAAATTATATAGTGGGGTATTCGATAGCATTCAAACAGGGATGACTCAAGTCTTGGCTTGATTAATTGATTGCATTAAGGCAAGTAATCTCTTAAGCTATGTAATTTAGTAGAATTCGTGTATTCCCTCCATTGTGTGTGTGGGAGAGTAATGAGATTGAGGTGAAGGGTTCATTTTTTCTCTTGATTAATCTTGATGAATAAAAATGAGGTTAATGAAAAGACAATGTGTTGATCATAAATGCTTTGTGAATTGCCTTGGTGTGGCCCCTATATGATTGATTGATGAAATGCCTTGATGATATGAATATGGACTTGAATAATTGGTTGAATTGTTGTCTATTCCTTAAGGTGTAAAATTTCTTATGTGCATTGATTCTTGCACACTATGATGAGGTGTCACGACCCAAAATGAGTCGTCAGTGGCACCCACACTTAACCTCCTAAGTAGGCGAACCAAGGAATCCAAATCCCAATATATATGAATAATTCAACTACGAATAACAACAATAATGTGGAAGCTTTAAATTTATTAAAGTAACCAATCAAAGAAACCTCTAAAGTCTAACACTTATTATCCACAAAATCTGAAGTCATCACATCAAGGACATCTAATCTTTGAATACTAAGTCTAAGAGTATTAAATAAACCAAAATAAATGAATAAAATAGTTTATGTCCGAAAACTAAGGACATCATGCCATGACCAAGAGAATTCAACACTAGCTGGAATGAATAGCTTACCCTGGAACCTGATGTGCTGGATACTGGCTAGAGCTAAGGGCGAGTCGAACTCACTGATACACTTGTTGCATTCCACAAAAAGAAAACAAAGAAAAATACAAGTAGGGATCAGCACAGGGCAACATGTAACCCAAAATAGAAACAAATATGTAATGAATAATAGTATAAAATCAACTATGACACTTAGCAGGTGGCAAGCAACAAACACATGAACTAGTGTCAACAACACTAAAGTAAGTACGTAATTAGTCAACAATATCAAGATCATACATGAGGACACATGCCTCCAAACCAAACTAAGTTAATTTAATATCTTTTTACTTTAATTTTACTGTGTCGGAATGTGACACTCCCATCCAATTATACCGTGTTAGAACTTGACACTCCGATCCAATTATATCGTGTCGGAACGTGACACTCCAATCCAATAATACCTTGTCGGAACGTGACACTCCGATCCAATAATATCATTAATTTATCATTTATTATCACCACTTTTCAATTCATTAACAATATTTCATCAAGCCTTTTTTATTCAGGGCATCACTTCGATAGAGAGGGTTCAAGATTATAAATTCCACGGTCTCTGGATTTCAGACCAATCACAAACCACACAACCATGCTACACAATCACACAATCAAGTAAATAGAGAACTTCACAATATCATTCAATGCATATCAATCACTATTAAGAGTCTATCTATCAAATAGAATAAACCATAACCTACCTCTACTGAAGAACTGACGTCAGACAAGCTACTTCTCCAATGCCTTCCCCTTCATTAACGCCTCCGATTCCAATCTATCAAGTATGCATAATTTGTAAGTTAATTACGAGTCTATAGACACCCATGTTACTCTATGTCTAGCCTAGACCCAAAAATTCACCCGATTACATAATCAATTTTCCTATAGTTTAACCCTATGGGTAAGTCTTAATTCCTCCAATTAGCATAACTTTAATGGTATTCAACTAATACGATACACCTAATATTTAATTACCTATCTCTATATATCAAAACTTAATGTATAACAATAAACTAAAATTATGTGTGGTATCCCGTACCCTCACTTTCTTGCAACTTTATTCATTCTATATACTATAGAACTGTAATAAATTAGTCCAAATCATTAATTGACCATTACGAGGTCTTAGCCAAGAACTCCAACTCACGTGAATACCTCACAACATTTCCACCCAATTTTAATAACATCAATAATAGCAGGAACAACCAACCTATATTAGCTATACCAATCACTGAGAAATAAGCACTTATGAGCAAAAAATACTATCCCTTTGATATAATTCAATTACTCAATTAACATCTCCTAATAATTACTTTATGATTACCACATAATTATTGTAATGATTGCCTGACAATTATCCATTTAGTTTTGTCCCCAAATTAACATATAATCTTAACTTATACAATATTTCCTATCCAATATTCACTATAAGGAATACATTAATTCGTGTTTGATTGCCAGGAAATTGTTTCACACGAGAATTGAAACCTACTGCCAATGACTTGATGCACTTAACCATCGTAACAACCCAATACACCCTTAACGATTTCACTGTTACAGAAGTAATATATTCCTCCAAAAATCTGCAAGGTAACAATTAATAAAGAAACTTACCAATACGAGAACACACGGCTGATCCTTGCAGTCACCGCACAAAATATGCCCTCTTCTCAATTTGTTTTTACGCTCAAGAATCTATTTTGTCTTCTTTATTTCAACAGATTATTTACTAACCTAATTGTTATATGTAACTAATTATAAAAATGGACCACTACTAATTTTAATGTTATCTTCTTTAACCACCAACTAAATTAGTTATTAAAACTATCCCACTAAATTGATAATTGTAGTTACGAATAGTCCAAAATACCCATTTAAAATCTATCGGAAAGTATTTTATGAAAATAAAAAACTCTAGTACTCAAAACGATCAAATGGGTCGTTACATGAGGCATACGATATAAAGTTGAAGGTTAATCGTTACATGAGAATACAATTCTTTTATGAAAGAAAATAGTTCAAGTTCAAGTAAAGTGTGTGCTTCACAACTAAGTCTAAAAGAGGTTTATATAGATAGATTGCTTGCTATTGTGAGGAAAACCCAAGGGTGTTTCTTTCATTCAAGGATATTAAGGGATTCCTTGATTGAGGCGATTTGATGATTCATGTCCATATTAGATATGTGCATGATAAAATCTTTTTACTTCCTTCTTGAGATGATCTTCTCAAATCTCAGCTTGATTGATTTTTCTTCCTTCCCTTGGTGGCCCACTGGATTCTAGGCTGGTTTGCTGATCTTTGAATTTATCTTTGCTTGATTGTAATAACGGATCAGATTTAGTAGTGTCTTCTCTTTAGGACTCAGTTGTAACTTCCTCCTTGTATATAGGTTATAGATAAGTCTTACCTTTTTCTTATTTTATCTCTTTGCTGTAGAAGTTGTACATTACAAAATCTATATATATTTAGTTATAATCAAAAAATTGCATCGTTCCTTTTATTCTATTGGCAACTTTATACTTTATATGGTATCAAAAGCCAATTAACTCTTGCGAGTAAATTTCTATCAAGAAACCCTCCCACCCTTCCCATAAAAATGGCCCCAAACATCACTGTAACCAACTCCGATGCCAATACAACAATTGTTTAGTTTAATCATGTCACCCAGTTACCAATCAAATTAAATGTCAACCATAATTTTTCCCTTTGGAAATCACAAGTGTCCATGCTTATGCGTAGTCACAACCTTTTTGGCCATCTCGATGGTTCTCGCCCTGCCCCTGCTTGTACAATGGCTCAAAATAATCAGAACGTCAAAAATCCTGCATTTGTTTCATGGTATCACCAAGATCAACTAATTCAAAGCGCTATCTTGGACTTAGTTGTCCAACTCTTGCTGCTACGGTTGTCGATGCATCCACTTCCCAGGTTTCTTGGGATGCTTTTCACACTACGTATGCCAACAAATCGCAAACAAAGATCTTTAGTTTGCGCGATCGTCTGGCTCGCCTCGCAAAAGAAACCCTTCCTGTAACTGATTATCTGCACCAGGTTTGATCTCTCTGTGATGAACTTACCACTGTTGGAGCTCATGTGTCCAATGAGGAACTGATTGTAAAAATCCTCACTAGACTTTGACCTGAATTCCGTGAAATATCAGCTGCTATCCGTGCAAGAGATTGTGCTATCACTTATCCAGAATTTTATGAGAAGTTACTTGACCATGAGCTTTTCATCAAGCATGAAGAAGCAAAGAAGACACTCTCAATACCCATTATTGCTGCTATAGCACATCAAACAAACATGCATCCTCGCCAAGGAAACACCTCTAATAGGCGTTCAAATGCAAATTCCCCCAACACCAACCAATCAAGGCATTCCCAACAATATAATTTACTAACCCTTACCTTTACCTCATATTAGACATCACATCAATGTATGTCTTAGTTTTCACCCTCACACCAATTGACATTAGACTATTAGATAGTATCACACTAAATCTATGTCGATAATTCTTTTCTCATTAACTACCTCCTTGGTCCGGCAAAGTAGCAACAAGGCGAGTTCTAACGTTGGCAACCGCTAAAAAGACTTTCAAACGAAAGAATTATCAATGCATGCAATAACACTATTCAAGAATTACTTAGTTACTATTCATACATTGTTAATCGCTCATGGTTCCCACAACCCTAGTTGTGGATTTAGTTACCCATAGTAGCAAGAACACAATTCATATTGGTAGAAGAAGAATTCATGAACTTACGTATTGACAAGAAGAAATACAAAAACCCAACTTGAATTTCTAAGTTAAATCTTCAAAACGAACTTAGGAAATCAAGAATTGCTAGAGTTGCAAGTTAATCTCCAAAGCCAAAAACTAGAACTAAAATAATAGTGTCTAGCCCCCAAAAATGATGTTAACATGCCCTATATATAGAAAAACATGTCCCAAATAAAAATGAAACGAAATAAGGAAATAAAGCTTTTGGACGCGGTTTCGATCTACGACACTGACCTACGAACGGTGGACTGACCTACGGTCTGTAGGTCCCTTTCGTGGTTTGGGACTTAGGAAATTTTCCAAAAACTCAAAATCTCCAACTCTCAGTAACAATCGAGGGATCAGTAAGACGGACCGTGGTTCGATCTACGGTCCGTGGATTCTCCTTCATATCTCCATATTTAAACTTTTGAAATCAAGTACTGGAACCCCTTCTCTAGATCATTTGACGGAACTGCAGGACGGCCCGTAGGTCGACCTACGGTCTGTCGTTTGTAACCGTGGTTCCACAGTTGGTCAAGAATTCCTTGATTTTCCTTCAAGCCTTGCCTTTCCATCTACGCCTGTCACCTACGGAATGTGACTGGACCTATGGTCCGTAGGTCACGTCCGTAAATGCCCTTTTCTGCACACTTCTTCAGTTGTGTCTCTCCAATTCCACGTCCTAACTTATTTCCTGCAAACATGATAAAAACACATTAATACCAATACAAAATGGCCCTAGACACACACAACTCTTAAGTGAAATGTATTAAAACTACCGTAAACTCACGGTATATCAACACCATCAACTTAAATTCATTATTTGTCCTCAAGCGCTACACTAAGACTCTAAACGAAACTTGTATAGAAGCAAATATTCAAACACAAGCAATCACATCACTTTCTATCCTAACTCCCTTTTCGAGTGAAAATCTTTTCTCTTAGACCCAACAATCTAACTCATGCGGATCGAGATATGACAAAGATCGACCAATAGACACACAACATATAGTGTTTCACTATCACCAAGGTACCAACTCTCCGACAATGTACCTAGTGCCCTTACTTTAAATGAAATCCTTTTTTCACACAATGAATATGATTTTGATTACAAGGATTCATTCAACACTCATGTTCAGAAGTAACTTCAAGTACAGTTAGTGCTCAATGCCATAGCCTTGCCCTTATTTTTACTGCTTAGACTTTCCAAAGTAGTTGCTAGGATCACTATAGGACTTTATGAGCTTGTAATGTAGGCTCAGGGTCAAATGTGGTACATTTGGATACTTTTTAGTGACTTTCTCCCCTCCTTGAAATTACATTAGGCTTTTTACCTTTTTTTGCCCTATTTTTGACATCCTACCTTTTTACCTACTTTCCCTTAACTCTTTTCAACATGGATTTGACTTTTAACTTTGTAGTTCTTTATTTTCCACTTTCTTCTTTTTCTTGCATCTTATTTTTTTCTTTATTTTCAACACTTTTATTTATCATTTTTTGCTTCTTTGGCACAAAGTCACATCCTCTTCTATCTTTTATTTTTCTCTTTTCGTAGCCACCCTCAACTCATGGATTTTCCATTAGTTGAGGTGCACAATATCCGATGTCGGACCAGGGCCAAGATTGAGGTAACTTTTGCATTAGCCACCCTGAACTTAGGCTTTTGGACTAAGTCATGGTGCACATGTCCAAGGAGATACCAGGGCCAAAACAATAGATTACGGGAAGGTGAGTTAAGGGTTTAGAAATAAATGGTCTATTTTAGGCTCAAAGCATTTGGATAAACAAGAATATTTATTTCATTTGGTTGGATTCTTTTAGGCAATTAGTGGACTTATTAGAACAAGAGCCTATGATCACTTCCTTGCCTCTAACGTAGATTATCTTAGCAGGACTAACCGGGCAAGTTCTAGATTGGAACAAACATGTCTGAACAATTCAACTCATCTCACTCACTCTTGGCACATTGTTACATTACCATATTATGAGTTACCCAGTTCAAGTTTAGCTTAAGTCATGAGGTCAAGTTTGTTCATTATCATGTCATATTAAGAGCCAACATATTCAACTCATTCTAGCCAACATATTTTAGTACATAACACAATTTTTGGACGGGTATCATTTTTCATTATTGACAATGCCATCATGCCTCATTCTTTCTCATACTTATACACATACAATCCTAACACATGCTAGTTCAACAAAAAATTGAAATAGTCTCTTGGGGGAAAAGAACACAGGCAAGAAAACCCCAAGAGAGGATTATGAGTTGGGTTACTTGGACTTCACCTTATCACTAACAATCCGTTTACCCTACCCCCAACAAAATAGAGTGCAATTGTCCCCAATGCACAAAAAGTAAAGAATAAAGGATTGGGTGAAGCAAACCTGCGGCGCATAGCGCCAAAGACCTATCAACAATCGGGTGGGTCCGGTTTCCCGGAGCCCGCTAGATCAACACTTGGGTCACCCTCAGTAGTGCCCGCATCAACTATCACAGCACCATCAATAGTGCTATCATCCACTCTTACCGCACCATCAGTAGTGCTCACATCATCTCTCACAGCAGCTACAGCTTCAGTGGTAGGAATAAAACTCGAGGCTCCAACATTAACCTCAAGAACCCTCTGCTGGAGCAATTCCTCATCAACAATGGATGCTCTCCTAGCCTGCTCGGTCTGCTGGCGCTCCTGCTTCTTAGCTCATGCATCCTCAGTAGTGTCAGAAGTGCGACTAGACCGGGGCCTCTTCCCTCGAGCACGGGTGGACTCGGGCTATGGTAAGCCCTCTCCGAATAAGGCATCTAGCACCATATCATCAGCCAGTATTGTAGGAGTGGACTCTTACTCATATGTAGGTGGAGCAATGATTTTATCAAGATCGTCCCGGAGACTATCCAACTCCTTTCAGAGGGAAGAGACATTAGTGGTGGGGGTTGATCACTCGAGGACTCTCAAATCGATGGAGTCCCGGTGCTTATTAATGGCCTGGACCTTCAGGTCCATCATGTGCTCGATCATCTGCTCCATCCTGGCCTCGGACTTTGAGATAGACCGTTGCATCCAAGGCTTCACATGTTGAAGCAGTGTCACAATCTGTGCCTCCAATTTTTGAACACGAGCAAAGGGCAGGATCATAGATCCTGCTGAAGAGGTGGCTCTGGATAAGCTAGGAGCCCGACTTGCGGACTGAGTTGGGGAGGCTGGGGCATCATCAGTAGTGGCTGGAGGGGTAGGGTTTGCACCCTCCATCTGCTCCATATCAGCAACTAAGTATGCTCCCAATGAAGGTACATCGACCTGCAGCTCTTTGTGTGGTGCCGCAACATTCGCCTCATCCCGAATCAGGCATATATCCAAGGTCTTAGTCGCCTGGATCAACTTATCATAATGCTAGACCGAAACTCCAGAATCCCTGCATAACTGAAATATGAGGCAAGGAAAAGGGTAATTGGTGGAGGACTTGAAGGCCCTCTCGTGAATCTCCGCAATTAGCATGCGGGCGAAGTTTATCTCAAACCCAGCTACTAAAGCAGCAACCATCACAGCACGATCCCATGTAAGAACAATGTCTGCCTGAGTATGAGAAACCAAATTCCGCACTAAAAGCCAGAAAAACTTGGCAACAAAATTCAATATGGCCTTCTTGATCCCTAAGGTCGGGGTATTGACCCACTAGTGTAGCCGTGAGTGGTGCCTAGGCTGCGGGCTTGGAATTTCTGTGAATAGAGCCTCAGAGGGTGGCTGCGTAGGAAGCATAGAACTCCCTTATGATCTCCTCGCTATATGTCCCTGGGTCCCGGGCCATCCACTCACACTTATGTTGTTGGAAGAGCACGTGGATCTCGGGCATGGTATGCAGGCTTCTTGTGAGTGCCCTGCGTTCCTATTTAATCATCTGGGCCTTTCTATTCTTCTTAGTCATTATTTTGGCATCCTTGTATATCTTCCACTGGCCCTCAACACACTATCTATTAGGCTCCTCAGCAACCGGAGCAGGATCGGTGTTTGGTGGCACTGGAATATCCCCCGCACTAGTAGCATCATCAGACGAGGCAGCCCTACCATGTGAACTCGAGCCTGTTGCAGAGCTAGAAGAAGACCTAGAAGCAGAGGCGGACTCAGAGCCGGAAGAAAACACAACTTGTGATCCGATCAGTGCATCCTCCTCATCAGACTGGGAGGCAGTGACTACGTCGGGAACCACCTGCTTGGATTAATTCTCAGTAGTCCCGGGTGCTGTAGGGGATGTCTGTCCAGTGGGGGGGACATATGCGGGGTCATTCTCTACATCAGTATCTTCGTCAATTAGCCAATGGGTTAGTGCTGTTGATTTGGACCTGCCCTTTGCGGTGATGGCCGGAGCTTTCTTCGGAGCAATGTTACCTGTGGAGGATGAATTAGTACCAATATAACCCCATAACACACTTGAAACAATTTAAGAACTAAGAATGAACCAAAATAAAAAAATTCAGACAGTGGCTTCAGTGGCCACCTACGGTGGGTACATAAGGTCCGTAGGTTGGCCTACGGTCTGTGGATCCCCTCCATAGGTCAGAAGTCCTAAAAAGTTAGGCTCTGATGGGAACCACAGATGTGCCAAACGGTCCGTAGGTTGACCTACAGTCCGTAGATGGGGTCTCGTGGATCAAGTCTGTGCCAGGTATTAGACATGCCTCATGATTAAACCATTTTTTGACAATTTCAATTATTCATCCTAAGTCTAATCATGCATTTCAACACAATTTATGATAGTTCGCCATCCCTAGGGTTCCGATTACTCAGTATTTACCTTTTATTGCAAACAAAACTATGAACCCTAAGTCAAAACTTTCGTATAGACAAAATATTCAATCAATTATTCGATTACTAAGACTATACAATCACATTCTATCACTCCATGGGTGTTTCTAATATTAGTTCAACAAGCAATTTCATAAAAAAACAACCCAAGGTCAAGACCACTTTGTGACTTCATGTATGGACCAATGAATACCGAAACTCAAAGTTAAATTGAAGTCAATTACCTTACAAGTATCGGAAGTGGGTGATTGTGTTACCACAATGAACTCCTTAGACCTTTTGCTAGCCTTTCGACGCCGAACCCGGACAATGGAATCGTTTGGAAATGGAGGTGATGATTTGGTAAGGGAGAAAAATGAGATGGAAATATGGGTTAGTGAATGGGGAGTGATTTATGGGATTTGGGGGATTAATGGAGGTATTTTAGGGGATGAAGAGGTTAAAAATTGTTGGGAGGGAATTTTGAATGTGGGGGATGAATGTGAAATGAAGGGGTTTTTTAATTTAAAGTTGTTCGGGTCGGGTCGTGCAAACCCTAGGTTTGGACTCACGAAACCCCGTCAATGGGCCATAGGTCGGGTTTGTAGGTCACTCGACACTTAGAAAAAAATTAGAGGACTGACTTGGGGTCTACAGACACCATTCACGGTCTGTGGATTGACCTACGGACTATCGATGGGGCCTGTAGAACTCTGCAACAGACATTTTCTGCAGATTTTTCTTTTTGTCCTTGCACATGTAGCAACCGTTAAGCCTTTCATTTTTACATTTTCTGGACAGTTTTTCGACACGGACCCTATGTTACATCTAGCCAACACTAAAACAAAAATAAAGCACCTATCTAAAGGAATACCGAAATGCAAATAAATAAAGAAAGCTACTAAACTGAAAAGAAAAACCTATAGTTGGCTAGATTGTATATCTTGGGTTGCCTTCCAAGCAGCGCTTGATTTAACGACGCGGCATGACCCATGCCTCTTGATTACTCAGACTTTATCAAGATAGTAGGCCTTAACCCCTTCTTGCACATTTTCCGCTTTTCCCATATAGACCTTGATCATTTGCCCGTTTACCTTAAACCTTGTTCCTTCGCTGTTTTTGAGCTCGACTGCACCATATGGGAGCACTTGCGTGACTAAGAATGGCCCGGTCCACTTGGAATTGAGCTTGCCAGGAAACAAGTGCAACCTAGAATTGAATAGAAGCACAACATCACCCACAACAAATTCTCGCTTTTCAATCCTTTGATCATGATACTTCTTCATCCTCTCCTTGTACAAGGCTGAACTATCATACACTTTTAGGCGAAACTCATCAAGCTAATTCAAGTCACTAAATGTCTTATTCGATGCGGCGCCCTAATCCAAATTTAGGTTCTTTAGCACCACATAGCCTTATGCTCTAGCTTTATCGGCAAATGGCAAGACTTCCCATATACAAGTTGGTAGGGGGACATACCTATGGGAGTCCTGAATGCGGTGTGACAGGCCCATAGAGCATCATCAAGCTTCCTTGACCAATCCGTTCTATTAGCATTCATAGTATTAGCCAAAATTTGCTTGATCTTTTTGTTGGACACTCAACTTGCCCACTAGACTGCGGATGGTAAAGAGTTGCTACATTGTGGCGGACGCGATATTTCTCAAGTAGCAACTTGAACAACTTAATACAGAAGTGGGAACCTCCATCAGTGATAATCGCCCTAGGTGTACCAAATCTGGAGAAGATATTCTTTTTCAAGAATGTGGTGACACTTTTACCTTCATTGTTGGACAGTGCAATTGCTTCCACCCATTTCGATACATAATCAACCGCAACAAGAATATACTTCATCCCATGTGAGCTCACAAATGGATACATAAAATCAATGCCCCATACATCAAACAACTCTATCACCAATATCAGATTCATAGGAAGTTCTTGCCTCTTTGAAATTCCTCCTCTTTGGCAACGGTCACACGATTTGGCAAAATCATGAGCATCATGGTGGATGGTAGGCCAGTAGTACCCACATTGCAAAATTTTATGTTCAGTCTGAATACCACTATAATGCCCACCAACAGGTGATGAATGACACACCTCTAGTATACTCAACATCTCAACCTCGAGCACACAGCGACGAATAATCCCATCAGCATAACTACGATACAAATAAGTCTCATCCCAAAAGAATTTATTCACATCATGCATAAACTTTTTCCTTTGGTGAAAAGACAAATCCGATGGCACCAGATCACTTGCCAAGTAGTCAGCAAAGTCTGCTAACCAAGGAATCAGATCATGAGAAGCAGCAAATACATGTTCATCTAGAAAAGCATCATTAATTTCAACTGTATCACCAAGCTTGAGATAGCTTCTTCCTCCAATCTGGACAAGTGATCGGCAACCTGATTTTATGTCCCCTTTTTATCTTTCACCACAAAGTCGAACTCTTGCAGAAACAACACCCATCTAATCGACCTCGGTTTTGCATCTTTCTTAGCCATTACTTACCTCAATGCAGAATGGTCAGTATGCACTATGACTTTAGTACCAAACAAGTAGGATCGAAATTTCTCGAATGCAAAAACCACCGCAAGAAGCTCTTGTTCAATCACTGTATAGTTCTTTTGAGCCACATTTAGAGCTTTGTTGGCATAGTGAATAGGATGAAGAATCTTCTCTCGCCTCTGTCCCAATACCACACCAAGCGCTACTCCACTCACATCACACATTACCTCAAACGGTTGCCCCCAATCCAGCGAAATAATGGTAGTTGCGGAAACTAGCTTTTCCTTCAACTATTGAAATGCTCTCAAATAAGCATCAACAAAATCAAACGTATACACCTTTTCAAGTAGTTTGCACAATGGATGTGCAATTTTTGAGAAATCCTTGATGAATCTCTTATAGAAACCTGCATGCCCAAGAAAATTTCTAACACCTTTAACAGAGATAGGTGGTGGAAGCTTTTCTATAACCTCGACTTTTGCTCCATCAACCTCAATGCTCTTCTCAGCAATCCGATGACCCAGAACTATCCCCTCTTTCACCATGAAGTGTCACTTTTTCCAATTGAGCACAAGATTGCACTCTTCACACCGTTTCAGTACTTCGGCCAGATGGTCTAAACAACGGTCAAAAGAGTCACCTACCACAGAGAAATCATTCATAAATACCTCAATAGTGTCCTCCATCATATCATAAAATATCGACATCATACAACGCTGGAAGGTCGCTAGAGCATTACACAACCCAAATGGCATCCGTTTGAAGGTGAAAGACCCGTAAGGGCAAGTGAAGGTGGTCTTCTTTTGGTCTTCCAGAGTTATAGAAATCTGATTGTAGCCTGAATAACCATCAAGAAAAAAATACCAACCCTTACCATAAAGTCGGTCCAACATCTGATCCATGAACGGCATAGGGAAGTGGTCATTTTCTGTCCAAGCATTTAATTTCCGATAGTCCATGCAGACTCTCCATCCAGTCACGTGCCACATCGGAACAAGCTCATTTTTCACATTCGGAACCATAGTTATCCCACCGTTCTTGGGCACACACTGAATAGGACAAACCCAATTACTATCTGCAATGGGATAAATAACTCCAACATCCAATCACTTGATGATTTTGTTTTTCACTACCTCTTGCATAGGCGGATTTAGTCTTCTCTGGTGTTTGATACTAGGCTTGTGATCCGGTATGAGTTCGATCTTATGAGAACAAATGCCAGGATGGATCCCAATAATGTTTGCAATATTCTACCCAATTGCCCACTTGAACCTCTTCAACACGAAAACCAATGCCTCAACTTGCGTCACATTCAAATCTGCTGCAATGATGACCGGTAAAGTACCATATCTCCCCAAGAATACATACCTCAAATGTGATGGTAGAGCCTTAAGCTCCATTTTCAGAGCCTCTTCAACAGACGGTCTTGCGGGTGGAAAGTCGCGATTCTTCATGTCTAACTCCAATCTCTTTGGTTTTGAACAAAATTTGAACCTATCAAGTGCGGCGACCAATTCATACTAGTATTCAATACCATCACTCTCAAAGTTCATCAATACCGCTTCTAGTGCATCAACACCCAATATCTTTTCAATAGGCAACTCAGAACCACTCTCTACAATGTGATTTACCACTGATACTTACGTGAGCTCACTACCCTACTTCATAGACCTACAGATGTTGAAAGTTACCTATTCATTATTCAATTGGAACTTCATCTGCCCTTTCTCCATATCGGCAAAGCGCGCCCAGTGGCAAGGAATGGTCTCCCAAGGATAATGGGAACCACAAAATCAACCTCACAATCAAGAATCACAAAATCAGCATGAAAGATAAAAGACTCCACTTTCACTAGTACATCTTGGAGCACACCAATGGGCCTCTTCACAGTTCTATGGCCATGAGCAATCGCATCGCAGTCGGTTTTGGGTCCCCTAAACCCAACTTCTTGTAAATAGATAAAGGCATCAGATTAATGCTAGCACCCAGATCACACATCGCCTTAGCAAAATGCAACAACCCGATTGTATATGGAATAGTGAAGGCACCGGGATATTCATTTTTCTACACAAGGGACCTTGTAGCAATAGCACTACAATGTTGCAACCTATCATCATCTTCAAAACTCACGGCCCGCTTCTTGGTCACCAAATCTTTCATAAACTTCGCATACCCAGGCATTTTCTTGAAAGCTTCTATCAACGGAACATTTATTGAAAGCTGCTTCAACATACTAATAAACCTGTGGTATTTCCCCTCTTCAGTCTTCTTCACTAACCTCTGTAGGAATGGAGGTGGAGGTCTAAGCAAGGGAACAACTTTCTAGGTTAACTCCACTTTTTTCTCTGTAGCATTCTTGGACTCTCCAGTAACCTCTATCTCATCATCATCTTTACTAACCTCAACTTCAATCTCAGACGGCATAGGTGGATCAATGGTCTACTTACCCCATCGAGTAGTGACTACCATACAATTCCCATCATTCTTCGGATTTTGGATGGTGTTGCTAGGAAGTGTGTTAGGCTGATGTGGGTTCGCTGTAGTAGACAAATGATTCATCTGCTGCTAAATTTGCTTGATCGACACTGCATGGCATCAACTTTTTTACCAATACCAGACAAGTTGTTTCGTATCTCCTTCAGATTCTCATCAGTCGAACCAAACCTCTTCATCATCTTCTGCATCATATCCTAAATCCATGACATACTACCTACAACTTCCTTATTACAAGATTCCCGATTTTGAGGAGGAACATAAGGCCCACCCCTATCATTTGTGTTGTCATAGTTGTTTCGGTTGTAGGTGTTGTCATGATTGTAGTTCCCATCCCGGACATATTGACCCTCTCGATTGTAGTTGCCATAGTTCTAACCTTGGTTTCCTTGACCTTGGTGCCAATTATTCGAATTGGAACCTTAGTTATTGGCTCAGAAACCCCCTGTCAGATCATTCACCGCATAAGTATCTTCTTCATAATAACATTCCTCAACCGGTGGTGGATTTCTAGTCAAATAATTCACATCATTTATCTTTTCGGTACCTCCATTCACATGCTTCAACACCAACCCAAGTTATGTCCTCATCTGAGCCATCTCCTCACAAATGTCATCGGTAGATTGACTAGGTGCAAATTGAAGTGCAAAAGTACTTCTTCCAATGTCTAACTTTTGAGTGCTCCATGCTTTATTATTTTGGGAAATTTTCTCTAGTTTCTCAGCGATCTCCTCAAAAGTGCACTCACCATATGATCCTCCTGCGATAGTATCAAACAAAACCTTACCATTGTTGTCTTGTCCTCTGTAGAAATACTCCTTCAGTGACTCATCATCAATACGGTGGTTTGGAACACTTCTTATGAAAGCAGTGAACCTGTCCCACGAACTACTCACAGATCTCCAGGTAGTGCTACGAAGTTGTTGAGTTTATCTTTGTGGTTCATCTTCTTTGACACTATGAAGTATTTTGCCATGAACACTTTACGCAATTGATCCCATGTGTGAATTGAGTTATAAGGAAGCTCAGTAAACCATACAACAACATCTCTGGTCGATGATAGAGGGAAGACTCTCAACCTAATGAGAAACATGTCTAAATTTGGTCGACCTACACAACTCTTGCAGACACTCCTCAATTTAGCCATGTGCTCAGGTGGAACCTCTTATGCCATACAAAAGAACAAAACCTTCGCTGTAAGCATCTGCATCAGACTTCTCATCACCACAAATGTATACTTGGAGGTAGAGGAGGTAGAACAATAGGTCCTTCAGATTCAGTGGTATTGAAGTCGACCCTATAGTTATCACGCAACCTCAGCTCTGGTGGGTTTGTGCCCTCAATGCATCTCCCAATAGATTACTACCTTGATTTTCAGCATTCTCATTATCAACCCTAGGAGGCTGAAATTCAACACCATCACCTTGATTTCCTTCGTTAGGGTTGACTGGGACTCCTTGATTATTCATCCTACACAAAGTTCTTTTCAATTCTTGATCGTAAGGAGTCCGTGGTTCACCTTGACTCTGTGTACTTGGCATTTAGTAGAGTAGGAACCTGAGAGAAAAAAAAACAAAAGAAAAAAGTAAAATTAGGAAATAATTGACTAAACTTCAATAATGTAGTTAAACTTAATCTAAATGCCTTATTCCTTGGCAGCGGAGCCAAAATTTGATACGCTCAAATTACACCTCCCTAAAGAAGTATAAGCGATAGTGGAAAAACAAAAAACCCAACTAGTAGGTTAGGGTCGATCCCACGAGGATTATGATTTAGACTTAAACTTAACTTACGATTATATTCGTTTAGTCAACGTATTTCCTAGACAAGTAAGTAAAGAGGGGGGGGGGGATTTGTGAAACAAATAATTGAATGTAGTTAAGTAACAAGTGAGCAGGATTCAAACTTTGTTGTTAACAATGAAAGAAAGTAACTAGGGTGTATGTGTGATGTTTAAAGACGTAATCAACTGAGACTAGTTCGGTTCAAGTGTCATACGATCGCGTGTAGTGATATAACCCAACCAAGGGTTAGGATCGTTCCCACAGTGAGTGGTTTTATTAATTAATAGAAAAATAAATTTAGTTCTAATTAGTCATAGCTATAAACATTATCGAATATAAACATACTAAACCAAAGGGGCGATGCAAGAGTCAACTATCAATGGGGGTTTGTAGTAATTAACAACAAAAATATACGAAAATGAGATAGAGAGATGGGATTCTTGGAATGTGATAGGAATACGGGATAGACTAAATTATCGAGTACATGCTTTTGATAGTAAATTGTTGAGTATTTGTGACTAGGATAGACTATAGTGGGGGTAAATTCTCTCTCGAGCAACTTACCCCGAATCAACTCAGTTTTTCTCGAACACTGAGTTGTCGCATTATGCACAACTTCCACCTTAGCCCATTCACTATCTCGAGCTGAATGTGTGGGAAAAGGACTAGGGTTCACTCTCTCGAGCGGAACCCATGTAGACTCAATACCACCGGCTATCAGTTTAGTAGTCTTAGTTTTACGACCTCTCTCTCGAGCAAGCCAAAAACACTAAGATGAAATTGTATTTGCAACTACAATCCCATTAAGTTCATACATAACTACTAAATAAATTTACATTTAAACAACAATTAAACCATCAACAAGTAAGACCCAACAAATAATCTAACCATATTCACAAAATCACACCCCAAGAATTGGGGCTTTAGCTAGACATGTAAAAGAGGTAAAAATCAATACCAATATCAGTTTCCATCAACTGGGTATGAAGAACTACGTCTTAAAACACGTCAAGAGTGAAGAATCTTAGAGACCCATGTCCAATTTCTTGGAGTTGAAACCCTTTGAATATTCAAGGTCTTAGAACAATGTCTCCAAAACCCTATAAAACTAAGACTCTGTCAAAAACTGCAAAAAGTTCTAATAATAATAGTTATATGATGTTGAGCTAGAAATTTAAACAAGTATTTATAGTGTTTGAAAATTTGTGTTGCAGCGGATCACTCGGTGGAGTTAGTCGGGATCGCTGATACACTCGGCGATCTGCCTTTTGGTCGATTTCATCGCCTTCTTGCTTTAGCCTTCAGCCTCTTCGCGCTTTGAGTCATTGGGCGCTATCGTACTGCTTCGTGGAACTGCTCGGCGACACGGCGACTGCTCCATTTCAACGCCAACTTGATCTTTCCCTCAAACTCTAAATACCTGAAACTTAAGGATTTTCATCAGATATTGAGACAAAATATTCATTTGAGGACACTAATTCTATCAAAATATAGCCCTAAATGAGTCCAATTTGTGGACTCATCAACACCCCAACTTAAACGTTTGCTTGTCCTCAAGTAAAACTCAAGTTCAGCAGTTCAAAAAGGATGTTTTAAACAGTGCTACACAAGACTCGATCATGAATGTACACAACAAGACTCAATTTACTCATGCCAGGATCCACTGTGTACCCAAAGATTCTCACCCTCGCAATACCTGTTTCAAATGCAAGTTCAAGCTCAACAAAAGTATTCGAATACCCTCACACAAAGGTTGATTCCATACCCACACACAATGATTTAATCATTTAAAGTTATGGAATAAAATGTAATGCTCACACTCAAAAAGAAGAACACTATGCATTGTTTCACCCATAGGTTTGCTCGTATTTTCCAATCGACATTTGTTTCAGCTCACTCAAGATCATTAAGGTCTTTACAAGGCTTGTAATGGGGCTGGATGAAAAGGTATGGTCATTTAGGCTCAGTGACTTTCATCCTCATGAAATGTGGTGCTCACAACACTTCTTTTCCTCTTCCTTAATCATTTTTTTTACTGCTCATAAGCCATCCTATTATTCACTTCCCATGGATTGTTTGCGAACCCCATTTCTTTTGTACTTTATTCCACAACATTTCTTTTTCATCCTTTTCTTCTCTTTTTCTCTCTTTTTTTTGTATGGAGGGGTTCCATTTTTTTCAACACCAAGGGTTAAAGGAGACTTTCCTTGCACCTCTTGACTTTCCCTTTTCTTTTCACCACACCCCCAACTTAGGCTTTCGGCCTAAGTTGGCTTTTCAATCAACCACAATTCACGAGGATTAAGGGTAATGGGTCAAGAAAGGTCATGTTGTCATCGAGTTTCTTTCAAAGAAAGGTAAGGTTCAATGGGTGTTCAAGAGAGGTTCACACACTCACAAGGTAGGCCACAAAAGAGGTATATGTCAAATTGGCTCACACACTTTGAAGTTGCCTAAGATCAAATCAAGAGATAGCCTTACTTAGTTGATTGGACCAACGAGGCAAATTCTAGGTGTTATCATGCAAGGTTCACAGCAAGCTCATCACACAAGGTATTGACACGAAAATCAAACAATACTCCACACTTTCGGTAGTGTGCAACGTTCATCGCAAGAGAATCAATTTGATAATTGGCTAATCACAACGAGATGCAAAGAGTTCACACATTGTCTGTGTAACTTCATTTGGTCTCATCGTAGCCTCATATTCATGTTCGTTCAATTATGAGCACTATTTGAGTCGTCGATACTGATCAAAACTGATACTAAAATTTTCTAATGAACAGCCACATTCAAGTACATATAGGAAGTGGTGAAAATTTAAAATTTTTCGAAATGGGTTAAAATAATTTGCAATAAAAACAGATGGAACCATAAGCTCAAATATTCCACAAAAAAGTAGTATAAGACACAATTTTAAACACAGCAACCCAACATATTTAAGTAAATCACGAACATCAATATTCACACAAAATGTGGGCCTCACCCCACCATAAATAAAAACCATTTGTCCTCAAATGCAAATGACATAAAGTTTCCAAAAAGTAAAAATAAAGGAAGACAGAGAGGGAGGTAAAGTGGGGATCCTGTCTACACAGTCGCTACATCCTTGTGGGCATCAGTGCCTGATGTGTCAGCCTGGACTTGGATAATAGTCCCCGGAGTTACTTCAGAAGGTTCAACGACAACTGACTTGCCAAAATTATCCAAGTCATCAGCTGCCAAAAAGGAATGTATAGTTGTGTAGAATCCACGAGTCCACGAAGGGATAGTGAGATCTCGGGGGATAGATCTTTTGCTGGAACTAGGCTCTTTGCCCTCCCCATCTTGGGAGGATTCGCTTCACTTGTATCTTTCCTGAAATTTTTCACTCTTATCTGTCGGGGTTGCCTATTTCTTCCAACTACTTTTGGCCTAGCCATATGTGAAAAGCATCGAGAAAGAGTTAGAAAATATCCCAAAAAAAGCATAGAAATTTAGTTGCAGAAAAACTCTGTCGAACCAGTTGGTGAACCACGCACCCACTTAGGTGATGTGCAGAGTGCAATGCACAGAAGATACAAGGGTGCAGACAAAGGGCGAACAAGAAATCTTTCGGCGAAACACCGAGTTCGTTCAGCGACCTTAGGCTCTCACCGAAAGCTACAGAATCCAACAACAAATTTAGCATGAAATTGAAGGTTAGATGGGACATTAGGTGAAACATCGAGTGGTTCGGTGAGCTCAACCCAGCTCGCCAACCGACCCAACGTGCCTATTTTCAACCCAACTTCCTGAATACAATCCCGCAACTCCCAAAAATAAAATCAAGGCGTGCACAACTCATATTAGGCTAAGACCCAATGACACTCGTGTACAACCACCAATTTTTCATCACCTTCAAGTTACAATTTTCAGGAATTAACTATCTAAATCGGTACGAGCAAGATTAGTGAAGCTAACAGGCAAACAAAAAATTTAATCCTACTAGAGAGGCCCAGCACACATCAACAAGGTCATATCATTTCATTGAGTGCAAAATCGATAGAAAGAACTCAGAGTTTGGGAACCAACCTATTGTGCTGACTAAAATGGAATTGTATCGCTAGGCAGCATAGTAATCCAAGTCCCGAACATAAATCAATAAGTAAAATACTCTAAAAGTGTAGGGATATTGAAAATAGAGTCCAGGTGTGAGTTTGGGTAGAAAAAAAGTGAGGAAAAGTGAATGAATTTTCAACTTTTAAACCTTTGGCCTATAAAACCGTCCAATTCTCACCCACTCGGCGACATTAGTCGTGCTCGCTGAGCCACTCGGTGACACGCCGGGTGGTCAATTTCCTCGCCAAATTTTATAGGACCTCCAGTTGTTGTGGGAGTCCAAACGGCAGTCTTCGTCGGGATCGCCGACATGGTCGACTATTAGCCAATAACTTCACTAGGCTCGCCAAGTTTTACAGACTCCAATTTGAATATGTCTTTAGTCAAACGGCGAATTAGGTTGGGTTCGCTAACCTTTTCGACGCCTCGCTGGCTGGACCTGTTGCTCGCCATCCTGCACCTTTTCGAGCACTTTCCACACTTCAACCTGTACAAACAACACACCATTATTTTACCAAAACACAAATAAAAAGCAAAAAGGGGTTTTTGGTTGCCTCCCAAACAGCGCCTTAGTTAACGTCGTGGCACGACACAAGTTAACACCTAGTCCTCATCTTCGGAGTCGGCCATGGTGTAACTAGGTGACTCCTCAGCAAACGGTGGATAGGGACCTGATATTAATTGGTTTATTTGGGCATCATGTAGCTGAATTACCATGGAATTGGAGGCTGTTGTTTGATTCAGCATTTCGATGTTCTCTTTTATCTCTTTCAACACCTTATCTTGTTCTTCGATCTTGTATTGAATAAGTGAGAGGACTTTATCATTTTGTCCACACTCCTGTTTCTTCCCCTTTTTACACTCGCGAAGGGAAAAGTGCTTGTCATTTTTCGTTGGCTGTGCCTTTAATTCAATGATTCTTTGGGATAAGAAATCCACTTGAGTCACCAGTGCATCCCATTCTTGTTTCATTTTTATTTGCTTGTTGGTTTCAACCATGCTATCAAGGAGTTTGGCCACTTCTTCATAGGGTTGGTGTAGCAAACCACCCTTGAAAAGTTGGTCAGCGGTACTTCTATTTTCGGGTCCAAGACCCATATAGAAGCACTCTAGTAGCACTTTATCGGTTATCCCATGAGTTGGGCATGGTTGAAGAACTGCTTGAAATTTCAGCCACATTTCTTGAATGGTCTTATCCCCTACTTGCTTGAACGTTAGGAGATTTTCCCTAAGATTCAATAATTTCAGGAGAGGGTGATCCGTTTGATACCCATAGCTTTCGTTCTAACTCATTTTCCCTGAAATAGTCACACAACCAAACAAAACTAAAAATTAAGAAAGTAGACTACAACTAAGAAGAAACAACATTTTACTTAACTACAAATTCTCAAATAACACCACTCCTCGGCAGCGGCACCATTTTGATGTTTAAAGACTTAATCAACTTACACTAGTTCGGTTCAAGTGCCATACGATCGCGTGTAGTGATATAACCTAACCAAGGGTTAGGATCGTTACCACAGGGAGTGGTTTCGAGAATTAATAGAAAAATAAAATTTAGTTCTAATTAGTCATAGCTATAAACGTAGTAAATCAAAGGGGTGACGCAAGCGTCAATTATCAAAGGGGGGGGTGTTGTAGTAATTAACAACTTAAAATACCAAAAATATACAAAAATGAGATAGAGAGACGAGATTCTTGGGATGTGATAGGAATACGGGATAGACTAAATTATCGGGTACATGCTTTTGATAGTAAATTATTTAGTATTTGTGACTAGGCTAGACTATAGTGGGGGTAAATTCTCTCTCGCGCAACCTACCCCGAACCAACTCAGATTCTCTCGAACACCAAGTTGCCTCCACCTTAGCCCATTCACTCCCTCAATCTGAATGTATGGGAAAAGGACTAGGGTTCACTCTCTCAAGCTGAACCCATGTCAACACAATACCATCGACTATCAGTTTAGTAGTCTTAGTTTTATGACCTCTCCCTCGAGCAAACCAAAAGCACTAAGATGAAATTGTATTTGCAACTACAATCCCATTAAGTTCATACACAATTAATAAACAAAATCACATTTAAACAACAAATAAACCATCAACTAGAAAGACCTAACAAATAATCAAACCCATATTCACAAAATCACACCCCAAGAATTAAGGTTTTAGCTAGACTTGTAAAATAGGTAAAAATCAATACCAATATCAGTTTCCATCAACTGGGCATGAAGAATGAAGTCTTAAAACACGTCAAGGGTGAAGAATCTTAGAGACCCACATCCAATTTCTTGGATTTGAAACCCTTTGAATCTTCAAGATCTTAGAACAAACTCTCCAAAACCCTCTAAAACTTACACTCTCCCAAAAACTGTAAAAAGTTCGAATAATAATAGTGATATGATGTTTAGCTAGAAATTTAAACAAGTATTTATAGTGTTTGAAAATTTGTGCTGCAGCGGATCACTCGATGCAGTTAGTCGGGATCGCTCATACACTCGGCGATCTGCCTTTTGGTCGATTTGATCGCCTTCTTGTTTTAGCCTTCATCCTCTTCGCTCTTTGAGTCATTGGGCGCTATCGTACTGCTTCGTGGAACTACACGGCGACTGCTCCATTTCATCGCCAACTTGATCTTTCCCTCAAACTCTAAATACCTGAAACTTAAGGATTTTCATCAGATATTGAGATAAAATATTCATTTGAGGACACTAATTCTATCAAAATATAGCCCTAAATGAGTCCAATTTGTGGACTCATCAACACACCCAACCTAATCTTTTGCTTGTCCTCAAGTAAAACTCAAGTTCAGCAGTTCAAAAAGGATGTTTTAAACAGTGCTACACAAGACTCGATCATGAATGTACACAACAAGACTCAATTTACTCATGCCAGGATCCACTGTGTACCCAAAGATTCTCACGCTCGCAATAATTGCTTCAAATGCAAGTTCAAGTTCAACAAAAGTATTTTAATACCCTCACACAAAGGATGATTCCATACTCACACACAACGGTTTAATCATTTAAAGTTATGGAATCAAATGCAATGCTCACACTCAAAAAGAAGAACACTATGCATGCTTTCACCCATGGGTTTGCTCGTATTTTCCAATCGACATTTGTTTCAGCTCACTCAAGATCATAAAGGTCTTTACAGGGCTTGTAATGGGGCTTGGTGAAAAGGTATGGTCATTTAGGCTCAGTGACTTTCATCCTCACGAAATATGGTGCTCACAACACTTCTTTTCCTAGTCCTTCATCATTTTATTTAGTGCTCATAAGTCATCCTATTATTCACTTCCCATGGATTGTTTGGGAACCTAATTTCTTTTGTACTTTATTCCACAACATTTCTTTTTCATCCTTTTCTTCTCTTTTTCTCCCTTTTTTTTGTATGCAGGGGTTCCATTTTTTTCAACACCAAGGATTAAATGAGACTTTCCTTGCACTTCTTGACTTTCCCTTTTCTTTTCACCACACCCCCAACTTAGGCTTTCGGCCTAAGTTGGCTTTTCATTCAACCACAATTCATGAGGATTAAGGGTAATGGGTCAAGAAAGGTCATGTTGTTATCAAGTTTCTTTCAAAGAAAGGTAAGGTTCAAGGTGTGTTCAAGAGAGATTCACACACTCACAAGGTAAGACACAAAAGAGGTATATGTCAAATTGGCTCACACACTTTGAAGTTGCCTAAGATCATATCAAGAGATAGCCTTACTTAGTTGATCGGACCAACGGGCAAATTTTACGTGTTATCATGCAAGGTTCACAGCAAGCTCATCACACAAGGCATTGACACGAAAGTCAAACAATACTCCACACTTTCGCTAGTGTGCAACATTCATCGCAAGAGAATCAATTTGTTAATTGGCTAATCACAACGAGACGCAAAGAGTTCACACATTGTATGTGCATCTTCATTTGGTCTCATCGTAGCCTCATATTCATGTTCGTTCGATTATGATCACTATTTAAGTCGTCGATACTGATCAAAATTGATACTCAAATTTGCTAATGAACAGCCACATTCAAGTACTTACAGGAAGTGGCGAAAACTAAAAAGTTTTTGCAAAGGGTCAAAATCATTTGCAATAAAAACATATTGAACCATAAGCTCAAACATTCCACAAAAAAGCAGTATAAGACACAATTTTAAACACAACAGCCTAACATATTTAAACAAAACACGAACATCAATATTCACACAAAATGTGGGCCTCACCCCACCACAAATAAAAACCATTATTCCTCAAATGCAAATGATATAAAGAATTCAAAAAGTCAAAATAAAGTAAGACATAGAGGGAGGTAAAGAGGGGATCCTGTCTACACAGTCGCTCCATCTGTCTGGGCATCAGTGCCTGATGTGTCAGCCTGGACTTGGATAATAGTCCCCGGAGCGACATCAGAAGGTTCAACGACAACTATCTTGCCAAAATTGTCCAAGTCATCAGCTGCTAAAAAGGAATGTATAGCTGTGTAGAATCCACGAGTCCACGAAGGGACAGTGAGATCTCGGGGGATAGATCTTTTGCTGGAACAAGGCTTTTTGCCCTCACTTCCCATCTTGGGAGGATTCTCTTCACTTGTATCTTTCCTAAAATTTTTCACTCTTATCTGTCGGGGTGGCCTATTTCTTCCGGCTACTTTTGGTCTAGCCATATCTTAAAAGCTTCGAGAAAGTGTTAAAAAATATCCCAACAAAAGCATAGATGTTTAATTGCAGAAAAACTCTGTCGAACCAGTTGGCGAACCACGCACCCACTTAGGCAATGTGCAGAGTGCCATGTACAGAAGATACAAGGGTGCAGACAAAGGGCGAACAAGAAGTCTTTCAGCGAAACACCGAGTTCGTTCGTCGACCTTAGGCTCTTGCCGAAAGTTACAGAATCCAACAACACATTTACCATGAAATTAAAGGTTAGATGGGGACATTAGGTGAAACACCGAGTGGTTCAGTGAGCTCGACCCAGCTCGCAAACCGACCCAACGTGCCTATTTTCAACCCAACTTCCTGAATCCAACCCCGCAACTCCCAAAAATAAAATAAAGGCATGCACAAATCAAATTAGGCTAAGCCCCAATGACACTCATGTACAACCACCAATTTTTCATCACCTTCAAGTTACAATTTTTAGGAATTAAGTATATAACTCGGTACGGGCAAGATTAGTTAAGCTAACAGGCAAACAAAAAATTTAATCCTACTAGAGAGTCCTAGCACACATCAACAAGGTAATATCATTTCATTGAGTGCAAATTCGATTGAAAGAACTCAGAGTTTGGGAACCAACCTATTGTGCTGACTAAAGTGGAATTGTATAGCTAGGCAGCAATGTAAACCATGTCCCGAACACAAATCAATAACTAAAATACTATAAAAGTGTAGGGATATTGAAAATAGAGTCCAGGTGTGAGTTTGGGCAGATAAAAAGTGAGGAAAAGTGAATGAATTTTCAACATTTAACCTTTTGGCCTATAAAACCGTCGAATTCTCACCCACTCGGCGACATTAGTCGTGCTCGCCGAGCCAATCGGTGACACACCGGGTGGTCAATTTACTCGCGGAATTTTATAGGACCTCCAGTTGTTGTGGGAGTCCAACCGGCGGTCTTCGTCGGGATCGCCGACATGGTCGACTATTAGCCAATAATTTCACTACGCTCGCCGAGTTTTATAGACTCCAATTTGAACATGTCTTTAGTCAAACGGCGGATTAGGTTGGGTTCGCTAACCTCTTCGGCGCCTCGCTGGCTGGACCTGTTGCTCGCCATCCTACACCTTTTCGAGCACTTTCCACACTTCAACCTGTACAAACAACACACCATTATTTTACCAAAACACAAATAAAAAGCAAAAAGGGGTTTTTCGTTGCCTCCCAAACAGCGCCTTAGTTAACGTCGTGGCACGACGCAAGTTAACACCTAGTCCTCATCTTCGGAGTCGGCCATGGTGTAACTAGGTGACTCCTCAGCAAACGGTGGATAGGGACCTGATATTAATTAGTTTATTTGGGCATCATGTAGCTAAATTACCATGGAATTGGAGGTTGTTGTTTGATTCAGCATTTCGATGTTCTCTTTTATCTCTTTCAACACCTTATCTTATTCTTCGATCCTGTATTAAATGAGTGAGAGGACTTTATCATTTTTTCCACACTCCTGTTTCTTCCCCTTTTTACACTCGCGAAGGGAGATGTACTTGTCATTTTTCGTGGACTGTGCCTTTAATTCAATGATTCTTTGGGATAAGAAATCCACTTGAGTCACCAGTGCATCCCATTCTTATTTCTTTTTTATTTGCTTGTTGGTTTCAACCATGCTATCAAGGAGTTTTGCCACTTCTTCATAGGGTTGGTGTAGCAAACCACCCGTGAAAAGTTGGTCCGCGGTACTTCTATTTTCGGGTCCAAGACCCATATAGAAACACTCTAGTAGCACTTTATCGGTTATCCCATGAGTTGGGAATGGTCGAAGAATTGCTTGAAATTTCAGCCACATTTCTTGAATGGTCTCATCCCCTACTTGCTTGAACGTTAGCAGATTTTCCCTAAGATTCAATAATTTCAGTAGAGGGTGATCCGTTTGATACCCATAGCTTTCTTTCTCACTCATTTTCCCTGAAATAGTCATACAACCAAACAAAACTAAAAATTAAGAAAGTAGACTACAACTAAGAAGAAACAAAATTTTACTTAACTACAAATTCTCAAATAACACCACTCCTCGGCAGCGGCACCAATTTGATATTTAAAGACATAATCAAATTACACTAGTTCGGTTCAAGTGCCATACGAACGCGTGTAGTGATATAACCTAACCTAGGGTTAGGATCATTCCCACAGAGAGTGGTTTTGAGAATCAATAGAAAAATAAAATTTAGTTCTAATTAGTCACAACTATAAACATAGTAAATCAAAGGGGTAACGCAAGAGTCAATTATCAATGGTGGGGTTGTAGTAATTAACAACTAAAAATAGCAAAATTATGCGAAAATGAGATAGAGAGACGGGATACTTGGGATGTGATAGGAATACGGGATAGACTAAATTATCGGGTACATGCTTTTGATAGTAAATTGTTTAGTATTTGGGACTAGGCTAGACTATAGCGGGGGTAAATTCTCTCTCGAGCAACTTACCCCGAATCAACTCGGATTCTCTCGAACACCGAGTTGCCGCATTAAGCACAGCCTTCACCTTAGCCCATTCACTCCCTCAATCTGAATGTGTGGGAAAAGGACTAGGGTTCACTCTCTCCAGCTGAACTAATGTCGACCCAATACCATCGACTATCAGTTTAGTAGTCTTAGTTTTATGACCTCTCTCTCGAGCAAACCAAAAACACTAAGATGAAATTGTATTTGCAACTACAATCCCATTAAGTTCATACACAACCACTAAACGAAATCACATTTAAACAACAAATAAACCATTAACTAGCAAGACCCAACAAATAATCTAACCCATATTCACAAAATCACACCCTAAGAATTTGGGTTTTAGCTAGACTTGTAAAAGAGGTAAAAATCAATACCAATATCAGTTTCCATCAACTGGGCATGAAGAATTAAGTCTTAAAACACGTCAAGGGTGAAGAATCTTAGAGACCCACATCCAATTTCTTGGATTTCAAACCCTTTGAATCTTCAAGATCTTAGGACAAAGTCTCCAAAACCCTCTAAAAGATACACTCTCTCAAAAACTGTAAAAAGTTCTAATAATAATAGTGATATGATATTAAGCTAGAAATTTAAACAGGTACTTATAGTGTTTGAAAATTTGTGCTACAGCGGATCACTCAGTGCAGCTAGTCGGGATCACTGATACACTCGGCGATCTGTCTTTTGGTCGATTTCATCGCCTTCTTGCTTTAGCCTTCAGCCTCTTCACGCTTTGAGTCATTGGGCGCTATTGTACTGCTTCGTGGAACTACTCGGCGACACGGCGACTGCTCCATTTCATCGCCAACTTGATCTTTCCCTCAAACTCTAAATACCTGAAACTTAAGGATTTTCATCAGTTATTGAGACAAAATATTCATTTGAGGACACTAATTCTATCAAAATATAGCCCTAAATGAGTCCAATTTGTGGACTCATCAACACCCCCAACTTAAACTTTTGCTTGTCCTTAAGTAAAACTCAAGTTCAGCAGTTCAAAAAGGATGTTTTAAACAATGCTACACAAGACTCGATCATGAATGTACACAACAAGACTCAACTTACTCATGCCAGGATCAACTGTGTAACCAAAGATTCTCACGCTCGCAATACTTGCTTCAAATCCAAGTTCTAGCTCAACAAAAGTATTCGAATACCCTCACACAAAGGATGATTCCATACTCACACACAACGGTTAATCATTTAAAGTTATGGAATCAAATGCAATGCTCACACTCAAAAAGAAGAACACTATGCATGCTTTCACCCATAGGTTTGCTCGTATTTTCCAATCGACATTTGTTTCAGCTCACTCAAGATCATAAAGGTCTTTACAGGGCTTGTAATGGGGCTTGGTGAAAAGGTATGGTCATTTAGGCTCAGTGACTTTCATCCTCATGAAATTTGGTGCTCACAACACTTCTTTTCCTCTTCCTTCATCATTTTCTTTAGTGATCATAAGTCATCTTATTATTCACTTCCCATGGATTGTTTGGGAACCCCATTTCTTTTGTACTTTATTCCACAACATTTCTTTTTCATCCTTTTCTTCTCTTTTTCTCACTTTTTTTTTGTATGCAGGGGTTCCATTTTTTTCAACACCAAGGGTTAAATGAGACTTTCCTTGCACTTCTTGACTTTCCCTTTTCTTTTCACCACACCCCCAACTTAGGCTTTCGGCCTAAGTTGGCTTTTCAATCAACCACAATTCACGAGGATTAAGGATAATGGATCAAGAAAGGTCATGTTGTCATCAAGTTTCTTTCAAAGAAAGGTAAGGTTCAAGGGGTGTTCAAGAGAGGTTCATACACTCACAAGGTAGGCCACAAAAGAGGTATATGTCAAATTTGCTCACACACTTTAAAGTTGCCTAAGATCATATCAAGAAATAGCCTTACTTAGTTGATCGAACCAACGGGGAAAATTCTAGGTGTTATCATGCAAGCTCATCACACAAGGCATTGACACGAAAGTCAAACAATATTCCACACTTTCGCTAGTGTGCAACGTTCATCGCAAGAGAATCAATTTGATAATTGGCTAATCACAACGAGATGCAAATAGTTCACACATTGTATGTGCAACTTCATTTGGTCTCATCGTAGCCTCATATTCATGTTCGTTCGATTATGAGCACTATTTGAGTCGTCGATACTGATCAAATCTGATACTCAAATTTGCTAATGAACAGCCACATTCAAGCAAGAAGAGGCAAAAATTTAAAATTTTTTGTAAAGGGTCAAAATCATTTGCAATAAAAACAGATAGAACCATAAGCTCAAATATTCAACAAAAAAGAAGTATAAGACACAATTTTAAACACAGCAACGCAACATATTTAAACAAAACACGAACATCAATATTCACACAAAATGTGGGCCTCACCCCACCACAAATAAAAACCATTTGTCCTCAAATGCAAATGATGTAAAGTATTCAAAAAAGTCAAAATAAAGTAAGACAGAGAGGGGGGTAAAGAGGGGATCCTGTCTACACAGTCGCTCCATCTGTCTGGGCATAAGTGCCTGATGTGTCAGCCTGGACTTGGATAATAGTCCCCGGAGCTACTTCAGAAGGTTCAACGACAACTGACTTACCAAAATTGTCCAAGTCATCAGCTACCAAAAAGGAATGTATAGCTGTGTAGAATCCACTATTCCATGAAGGGACAGTGAGATCTCGGGGGATAGATCTTTTGCTGGAACTAGGCTATTTGCCCTCACTTCCACACTTGGGAAGATTCGCTTCACTTGTATCTTTCTTGAAATTTTTCACTCTTATCTGTCGGGGTGGCCTATTTCTTTCATCTACTTTTGGTCTAGCAATATCTGAAAAGCATCGAGAAAGAGTTAGAAAATATCACAGCAAAAGCATACAAGTTTAGTTACAGAAAAACTCCGCCGAACCAGTTGGCGAACCACGCACCCACTTAGGCATTGTGTAGAGTGCAATGCACAGAAGATACAAGGGTGCAGACAAAGGGCGAACAAGAAGTCTTTCGGCGAAACACCGAGTGCGTTCGGCGACCTTAGGCTCTCGCTGAAAGCTACAGAATCCAACAACACATTTAGCATGAAATTAAAGGTTAGATAGGAACATTAGGTGAAACACCGAGTGGTTCAGTGAGCTTGACCCAGCTCACCAACCGACCCAACGTGCCTATTTTCAACCGAATTTCCTGAATCCTACCCCGCAACTACCAAAAATAAAAATCAAGGCATGCACAACTCAAATTAGGCTAAGACCCAATGACACTAAGGTACAACCACCAATTTTTCATCTCCTTCAAGTTACAATTTTTAAGAATTAACTATATATCTCGGTACGGGCAAGATTAGTGAGGCTAACAGGCAAACAAAAAATTTAATCCTACTAGAGAGGCCCAGCAAATTTCAACAAGGTAATATCATTGCATTGAGTGCAAAATCGATAGAAAGAACTCAGAGTTTGGGAACCAACCTATTGAGCTGACTAAAATGGAATTGTATCGCTAGGGAGCAATGTAATCCAAGTCCCGAAAACAAATCAATAAATAAAATACTCTAAAAGTGTAGGCATATTGAAAATAGAGTCCAGGTGTGAGTTTGGGCAGATAAAAAGTGAGGAAAAGTGAAAGATTTTTCAACTTTTAAACCATTGGCCTATAAAACCGTCCAATTGTCGCCCACTCGGCGACATTGGTCGTGCTCGCTGAGCCACTTGGTGACACGCCGGGAGGTCAATTTCCTCACCGAATTTTATAGGACCTCCAGTTGTTGTAGAAGTCCAAACGGCGGTCTTCGTCGGGATCGCCGACATGGTCGACTATTAGCCAATAATTTCACTAGGCTCGCCGAGTTTTACAGACTCTAATTTGAACATGTCTTTAGTCAAATGGCGGATTAGGTTGGGTTCGCTAACCTTTTCGACGCCTCACTGGCTGGACCTGTTACTCGCCATCCTGCACCTTTTCGAGCACTTTCCACACTTCAACCTGTACAAACAGCACACCATTATTTTACCAAAACACAAATAAAAAGCAAAAAGGGGTTTTTGGTTGCCTCCCAAACAACGCCTTAGTTAACGTCATGGGACGACGCAAATTAACATTTAGTCGTCATCTTCGGAGTCGGCCATGTTGTAACTAGGTGACTCCTCAGCAAACGGTTGATAGGGACCTGATATTAATTGGTTTATTTGGGCATCCTGTTGCTGAATTACCATGGAATTGGAGGTTGTTGTTTGATTCAGCATTTCGATGTTCTCTTTTATCTCTTTCAACACCATATCTTGTTCTTCGATCTTGTATTGAATGAGTGAGAGGACTTTATCATTTTGTCCACACTTATGTTTCTTCCCCTTTTTACACTCGTGAAGGGACAAGTGCTTGTCATTTTTCGTGGACTGTGCCCTTAATTCAATGATTCTTTGGGATAAGAAATCCACTTGAGTCACCAGTGCATCCTATTCTTGTTTCTTTTTTATTTGCTTGTTGGTTTCAACCATGCTATCAAGGAGTTTGGCCACTTCTTCATAGGGTTGGTGTAGCAAACCACCCGTGAAAAGTTGGTCCGCGGTACTTCTATTTTCGGGTCCAAGACCCATATAGAAGCACTCTAATAGCACTTTATCGGTTATCCCATGAGTTGGGCATGGTTGAAGAACTGCTTGAAATTTCAGCCACATTTCTTGAATGTTCTCATCCCCTACTTGCTTGAACGTTAGGAGATTTTCCCAAAGATTCAATAATTTCAGGAGAGGGTGATCCATTTGATACCCATAGCTTTCGTTCTCACTCATTTTCCCTGAAATAGTCACACAACCAAAACAAAACTAAAAATTAAGAAAGTAGACTACAACTAACAAGAAACAAAATTTTACTTAACTACAAATTCTCAAATAACACCACTCCTCGGCAGCGGCACCATTTTGATGCTTAAAGACGTAATCAACTTACACTAGTTCAGTTCAAGTGCCATACGATCGCGTGTAGTGATATAACCTAACCAAGGGTTAGGATCGTTCCCACAGGGAGTGGTTTTGAGAATTAATAGAAAACTTAAATTTAGTTCTAATTAGTCATAGCTATAAACATAGTAAATCAAAGGGGTGACGCAAGCGTCAATTATCAATGGGGGATTGTAGTAATTAACAATTAAAAATAGAAAAAATATACGAAAATGAGATAGAGAGACTGGATTCTTGGGATGTGATAGGAATACAGGATAGACTAAATTATCGGGTAAATGCTTTTGATAGTAAATTGTTTAGTATTTGTGACTAGGCTAGACTATAGTGGGGGTAAATTCTCTCTCGAGCAAGTTACCCCGAATTAACTCGGATTCTCTCGAACACCGAGTTGCCGCATTAAGCACAGCCTCCACCTTAGCCCATTCACTCCCTCAATCTGAATGTGTGGGAAAAGGACTAGGGTTCACTCTCTCGAGCTAAACCCATGTTGACCCAATACCATCGACTATCAGTTTAGTAGTCTTAGTTTTATGATCTCTCTCTCGAGCAAACCAAAAAAACTAAGATGAAATTGTATTTGCAACTACAATCCCATTAAGTTCATACACAACTACTAAACGAAATCACATTTAAACAACAAATAAACCATCAACTAGCAAGACCCAACAAATAATCTAACCCATATTCACAAAATCACACCCTAAGAATTTGGGGTATTAGCTAGACTTGTAAAAGAGGTAAAAATCAATACCAATATCAGTTTCAATCAATTGGGCATGAAGAATTAAGTCTTAAAACACGTCAACGGTGAAGAATCTTAGAGACCCACATCCAATTTCTTGGATTTGAAACCCTTTGAATCTTCAAGCTCTTAGAACAAAGTCTCCAAAACCCTCTAAAACTTAGACTCTCTCAAAAACTGTAAAACTTCTAATAATAATAGTGATATGATGTTAAGCTAGAAATTTAAACAAGTATTTATAGTGTTTGAAAATTTGTGCTGCAGCGGATCACTCAGCGCAGTTAGTCGGCATCGCCGATACACTCGGCGATCCGCCTTTTGGTCGATTTTTTGCCTTCTTGCTTTAGCCTTCAGCCTTTTCGCGCTTTGAGTCATTGGGCGATATGGCACTGCTTCGCGGAACTACTCTGCGACACGCCAACTGCTCCATTCATCGCCAACTTGAACTTTCCCTTCAGGGCTCAGCAAACTGGAACAAAAGCGATCTCCAGGCCGATCGACGATTCGCCAACTGGGCTCAACGATACTCAGGCCTTTAGTTCTTCGTTCTTTTCAATCGCGTTGTTCCTTCTTGCCAAGTAGTGTCCATGCTTTGCCTCAAACTCTAAATACTTGAAACTTAACGGTTTTCATCAGATATTGAGACAAATTATGCATTTGAGGACACCAATTCTATCAAAATAAATCCCTAAGTGAGTCCAATTCGTGGACTCATCAATGTGTTCCCCATAAGCTCATAATACGGTAATCCTAGTAATAGTAATCATTTCCTAGTGTATTACATGCAAAGTGGTAAGTTATATATCTCTAATTCCTTGGTCTGGCAACTAGAGAATTTCACCCCGCACCTTGGTCCAGCTACGTTTGTATAATTTACTAACCCCTTACCTTTACCTCACATTAGACATCACATCAATGTATGGCTTAGTTTTTACCCTCGCACCAATTGACATTAGACTATTAGATTATATCACACTAAATGTATGTTGAAAATTATATTCTCATTAACTACCTCCTTGGTCCGGCAAGTATCAACAAGGCGAGTTCTAACGCTGGCAACCGCTAAAAAGACTTTTAAACAAAAGAATTATCAATGCATGCAATAACACTATTCAAGAAGTTCTTAGTTACTATTCACACTTTGTTAAAGGCTCATGGTTCCCACAACCCTAGTTGTGGATTTAGTTACCCATAGTAACAAGAACACAATTCATATTAGTAGAAGAAGAATTCATGAACTTACGTAATGAAAAGAAGAAATCCAAAAACCCAATTTGAATTTCAAAGTTAAAATCTTCAAAACGAAGTTAGGAAATCAAGAATTGCTAGAGTTGCAAGTTAATCTCCAAAGCCAAAAACTAGAACTAAATAATAGTGTCGAACCCCCAAAAACGAGGTTAACATACCCTATATATAGAAAAACATGTCCCAAATAAAAAGGGAATGAAATAAGGAAATAAAGTTTCTGGACGTGGTTTCGATCTACGAAACTGACCTATGGTCTTTAAGTCCCTTATGTGGTTTAAGACTTAGGTAACTTTCCAAAACTCAAAATCTCCAACTCGCAGTAACAATCGACGGATCAGATGGATGGACCGTGGTTCGATCCACGGTCCGTGGATCCTCCTCCGTAGCTTCATAGTTAAGCTTTTGAAATCAGGTACTGGAACCCTGTTTTCTGAATCATTTGACGAAACTGCAGGACGGCCCATAGGTTGACCTACAGTACGTCGTTTGTAACCAGGGTTCCACACTTGGTCAAGAATTCTCTGATTTTCCTTCAAGCCTTGCATGTCCATCTACACCTACCACCTGCGGAACGTGATTAGACCTATGGTCCGTAAGTCACGTCTGTAGATGTCATTTTCTGCACACTTCTTTAGTTGTGTCTCTTTACTTCCACGTCCGAACTTATTTCCTCCAAACATGATAAAAACACATTAATACAAATACAAAATTACCCTAGACACACACAACTCTGAAGTGAAGTGTATTAAAAATACCGTAAACTCACGGTATATCAACATCATACCCCTCAATACAATATTGTCGTTCCTCTACACCTGTGGCATCGGCGTTTAGGCCATCCTAAACATCGTACTTTAAATACTATTTTACATCAGTTTACTCTTCCAGTTTCATATTCTAGAACCGCTTCCATTTGTAATTCGTGCTATTCTAATAAAATGCTCAGGTTACCTTTTTCTGAAAATTCATTACAAAGTCAACAGCCATTGCAAATAATTTATACTGATTTATGGGGGCCATATCCTATTTTGTCAATTGATAACAAGAGATATTATGCCTTATTTGTTGACCAGTACTAGAAATACATGTGGTTGTTCACTGTAACCTCAACTACCATTTTGACAGCTTCAGTGAATGATTCTTCAGCTGATGGTACTATTTATAGGCGGGTAATTGGAAAGTTACACTACTTATCCTTTACACGTCCTGATATTGCCTTCACAGTTAGAAAGCTATCTCAATTTATGCACAATCCATGCCACTCTCACTGGAAAGTAGTCAAGCGATTACTCTATTATCTTCGTCATACCTACCACTATGGCATACAGATTGCCAAAGCTCCATATTCTCGTTTGGTTGTTTATTCAGATTCAGATTGGGCTGGTGATCCAAATGATCGCACTTCTACCTCTGGCTATATCACATTCTTGGGCAACACACAAATTTTATGAGCCTCTAAGAAACAACGCTCCGTATCTTGATCCTCTACAGAAATGGAGTATAGAGTTGTGGCTGCTGCTGTCGCAGAAACCAACTGGATCACAAATCTTCTTCATGAACTTCGACTTTCACTTAAGGGAGTTCCACAAGTTTTCTCTGACAACCTCAGTACCACTTACATTTGTTCTAATCCGGTCTTTCATAGTAGGATGAAGCATATCGCCATTGATTTTCACTTTGTTCGTGAACAATTTCAGAACAAGGATATTGAAGTTCACCACCTTCACTCAGCTGATCAAGTAGCTAACATACTCACAAAACCTCTTCCCGAAGCTTCTTTTGTCCAGCAATTTTCCAAGTTGGGTGTTGTTGACACCACCAACTTGCGGGGGCGTAATAACGGATCAGATTTAGTAGTGTCTTCTCTTTAGGACTCTTATATAACTTCCTTCTTGTATATAGGTTATAAATAAGTTTTAACCTTTTCTTAGTTTATCTCTTTGATGTAGAAGTTGTACAGAATCTATATATACTTAGTTACAATTAATAAAATACATCGTTCCTTTCATTCTACTGGCAACTTTATACTTATAGATTGAACTGTCTCTAGGATTATAGCTTTGAATTGATTAGGAGTTCCTCTAATCATGGGTTTCCTTTCTTCCAGTACTTTTAGAGATCAGATCGTATATCTTTCCTTATTGGTGTTATATGCTTGACTCATTTTCTTTTTAATTTCATTTCTTGCGAAGGGTACAAATAATTGTTAAGAGTCGTTTATCAAAATCAATTAATTCTATGAATTAACAATCTCCCTTTTTTTTTATAATAACTACTAATTCACAATTTCATATAATGATTTTAGAGAGATAATGAAGCTTCCTTGATTTCCTTGATGTGTTTGTTTGTAGATTCAGTTTGATTCGTAGCTCCCCCTGCATTTCTGGCTTTATTGTTTGTGTTAGCCACATTGCCTTTATGACAATTGTGGGAAACAAATTATCCCCCTTTGGCATAATCAAAAAGAAAAAAAAACAAGGGCACACAAGATAAAGCTAAAACAGGTAGCAACAGCTAGTAGCAGAGCAACACTTAGGAGGACAAAGAATCCTCAATAAGCAATCCAAAAGACAGAGAAAGGTAGGGACAAAACCCTATTGAAAGATAGTTCAAAAGTAGCAGACAAAGAGTAAAAGATCCATGATTAGATTTTAGCGATCACCCAGAAAATATTTTGAGGGTGTTGATGGACTTTTCACAGAAGGATATGTAAGTGCCTTCCACATTTCGAGAGAGACTGGAGTAAGAGGCATGGACAGTGACAACAAGATCATTGTTGGAGGAGCTGACTCCACTCTTGAGAGAGTCAACTTGTTGGATAAACTTGTTGACTGTGGAGACTCCTTCCTATTTTATGCCAATCATAGCAATACGGAACTTACCAACTTCAGTACCCGTATCCTTTTGAAGGATAAATAACTTTTCAACAACATCATGAACAGTCTCCATACCACGTTCCACCGCCAAAATGCAAGTCTTGAGTTCATCAATGTCCTGCATCAAGAGGGAAGTCGACCTTTCAGATCTTTGTGGGTTTAACGGTCTTAGCTCTTATTTTAACAGAGTCCTTTTTCACCCATTTGTCTTCTTTCTACACATACCCCATACTACAGAAAGTATGAGAGTCATAAGAAGCATTAATAACAAAAGGTGTAAACATAGATAGATCTACTATCCACCAGGATGCACGAGATGACTAACCCATAAGGCAACTTGCAGATGCATTAGGATTTTCAGCACTTTCCAACATGTATTCTTTAAACCAAACTGCGCAGTTGATGTGATACTTCTTAAGTAAGCAGTACAGAACAAACGCTTCCCAAGTAGAGATACCACTCAGATATCCTTTCTTGGGAATTAGAGTGGTGGCAACAATATGTGCCAGAATGCAATGTTCAAAGAAAAGAGATAGAGACCCAAAGTTAGATAAGTCAGAGTCTGGTCCAGCTACAGTTCTCTTAGCACCTTCTAGAGAAATATCAAAATCATCAAACCATGCTCCATTCATATACAGAATCACACAATAAATTGATAACACAGCTAGGAACGATTGGTCGAGTTTTGAAGTTGTCATTCCTATTTTTCTGTTCGACTCCCCAGATCTTTGCATATCTTCGGGACAGAGAGATCCTGGTGCATTAGGACAAGGTTTCTTTTGATTCTTCTTCTTGATAGAGTAAGCTCTTTTTTATGGAAGAGGTAGGAAAAACTAGCGATTCATCAGAAGAATCGGAAGAGAGAGACAGGATGTTCACTTCAAAAGAACTCGAAGAAGTTGAGTTCTTGAGAGAAGTAATGGATCAAGTTCTAGGCATGTTTTGATGATAGAAAAAGAAGAGAAAAGATAGATAAATAGAGAGAGGAATGAAAGGAGAAGGGTTTTGAAAGGAATGAGAAAAGTTTGAAAGGAAGGGGAGATGTTTGAAAGGAAGTGAAAAGACGGGTGTTATGGAGAAGTGGAATGGGCGGAATAGGTAATAATTAAAGAAAAAAAATCTGAAAAAGAAAAACACATTAAAAACATAATAGGAAAAAAACATGTTAATGAAGACAAATAATACCAAGACAATTTCGAAGGAAACGAAATCTTTCCCCAAGTAAAAATGTCAGCTAATTGATTTTCAGAATCTACAAATTCTAGAGAAAAATCACCATATTCAACAAGATCTCTAGTAAAATGATGCTTTATATCAATAATTTTAGCCCGATAATGATGCACAATATATTTAGAGAGGCTAATGGCACTAGTATTATCGCCAAAAATAGGGACCACTTAAACGAGAGATCATATTCAAGTAATTGATGAATCATCCATAATAATTGAGTACCATCACTTCCCACTGCTAGATATTATTATTATATAGTAGATAGTGTGAGAGAAGTTTGATTTTTGTTGTGCTAGGCGATCAAAGATTGTCCTAAAATTGGACAACTTCCACTAGCAATCTTGCGATCATTTTTGTCACATGGAAAATCAACATCTGAGTAACCAATTAAATCAAAATAAGAGGAGTGAGGATACCATAGTCCTAAGTTTTGTAGTTCCAATTAAATAGTGAATGATTGACTTTACTGCAGTGAAATGTGATTCTTTTGGAGCAGATTGAAAACGTGCACACTTGCATACACAGTACATGATATTTGGTCAACTTGCAGTGAGATAGAGTAGTGATCCAACCATTCAACGATATATTTTCTCATCCACAACTTTTCCTGGTGCATCTTTTTCAAGGCAAGTGGGTGGACTCATGGGAGTTCCAAATGCGTTTCCCCTTTTTAGGCCAAAATTCTTTATAAGTTCCTTTGTATATTTGGTTTGACTAATAAACGTTCCATTAGTTGACTACTTGATTTGTAATCTAAGGAAGAATGTGAGTTCTCCCATTAGAATCATCTCAAATCCCCTTTTCATGAGATTAGCAAAACTCTCACACAGAAAGGGCTTAGAACTGCAAAAATTAATATCATCAGCATAGATTTGAACTATAAGAAAATATGCACCTGATCTTTGAATGGAAAGCGTTCTGTCAATATTCCCCTGTTGAAATTTTTTTTTAAGTAAAAAGGTACTTAAGCTTTCCTACCAATATTTGGGAAATTGTTTGAGACCATAAAGTGCTTTGGAAAGTTTGTAAACATGCACCTGATCTTTGAATGGAAGTTGTTTGGCTAAAACTTCTTCTTTTATGAAACCGTTTAAGAAACTATTTTTTACATCCATTTGAAAATTTTAAAATGTTTAAAGGATGCACATGCTAGAAGAAAACGAATGGATTCTAACCTTGATACCGGAGCAAGATTTTCATCGTAATCAATACCTTCATATTTGGAATATCCTTCATGAGCTACTAATCTTGCTTTGTTGCGAATAAATTTTCCATCTTCATTTAGTTTATTACGAAATACCCACTTGGTTCCAAATATTGAACAGTTTTTCGGTCTTTAAGTAGAAGTCCATACTTGGTTTCTTTCAAACTGATCAAGTTTTGCTTTCATTGCTTGTCTCCGGGATTCATCTTCCATTGACTCATTTATACGTTTAGGCTCAATTAGAGAGAGGAGTGCTACAGACACTTGTTTTTCAATGAATCTTTGGTCTGTATTGAGTCGGTTGGATTACCCATGATGAAGTTTTTTGGATAGCTAGCACTATGTCTCTGTTCTATGGGAATACCAGTCTTTTCAGCTGGGATAGGCAGCTCTAGTTTTGGAGTAGCCGACTCCTCTGGCGTATTTAGCTTGATCAAACATATTTGTGAGACTTTCAGTAATCAAAGTAGGAGTAGTTTCATCATCAGTAATTTCTACTTCCTGCATTCTTGGGTTAGTATCATCAAAAGCAACATAGACAGATTCTTCAACACTCAAATTTCTTTTATTAAAAACTCAAACTGATAGGTGCATAACCTAAGAATATACCTAAATCGCTTCTTGGATCAAACTTACCAAGATTTGTCTTGTCGTTGTTGTATGTGTAACATTTGCATCCGAAAGGATGAAAATACCTAATGTTAGGCTTCTTACCTCTCCATATTTCATATGGAGTTTTCTTTAAAATAGGTATGATAAGGCACCTATTCATAATATGGCTAGAAGTACTTACTGTTTTAACCGAGAAATAATCATGGAGATTTAGATTAAGAAGCATGGGTCTGGTGGTTTTCTATAACGAACAATTTTTCCTTTCCACCACGCCATTTTGCTGTGGTGATCTAGGGGATGGAAAGTTTTGAGTGAAACCATTTTTATCACAAAGTTCCTCAAACACTTTATTCTCAAATTCTCCACCATGAATGATTATATGTTCAGAGAAGTAGATTGAAAATAGTATATTGATTAATGAGACTTCAATGGAGTTTATATGCAAATCAAACAGCATAGATTGTATAAAGCTAACTCCTAGGAAATAGGAGCATATTAAGTTATGTGAGCAATCCTCACTGAAGGCTGGACTCTTAAATAAACTGAAATCCTAATTTAAAGCTAGTGTGGCTATGTGCACAACATATGTGCTCTGTTTTTCCCCCCTCAAGTTAGGTGTGAAGAGACAACATGTAACTTCGGAAGCATGCGCTGGAAGACTGTCTTAGACAATGGTTTGGTGAGTGGATCAGCAGTTTGATCAGTGGAGTGAACGTGTGAGACTTGAACTAGGCCATTGCGAACTTGGTTGCGAACAAAGTGAAGATCAACCTTGAGGTGCTTCATTTTTGTATGATGCATTGGGTTTTCAAGATTATCACAAAGTATTGTGGGAATAGCAGAGAGCGGCACATGTAGATCCTTGAGCAAGTGGGTGATCCAGTTTGTTTCAGACAACGAAGAAGCAAGTGCCCTATATTCTGCTTCAGTGAAGGAGCGAGAGACAGTCACTTGCTTACGAGAGCACCAAGAAATTGGTGTTTTGCCGAGAAAGATAATGTAACCTGATATTGAGCGGAGGTCATTAATATGACCCGCCCAATCTGCATCGGCATAAGCAGAAAGATCGATGGACTGCTGTGGGGAAATATGGACACCATACTAGTATGTTTCTTTAAGAAACCAAAGTAGTCGTTTAATTGCCTGCTAGTGAACCACAGAGGGAGAGGTATTCAATTGAGTAAGCATGTTCACTACATAGGTTATGTCAAATCGGGTAAGAAAAAGGTCTTGGAGCTTGCCAAGTACACTTCTATACTCAGTGCTATCAGTTTTGGGAGCTCCGTCATCTACCAATACTATTGCCGATGTACTGATTGGTGATTGGATGCCTTTACAGTCTTGCATCGTAGTGCCATGTAGCACCTCATGTATATATTTAGATTGACTAAGAAACAGGCCATCAACATCCCTATGTACCTCAATGCCCAAGAAATAGTGCAGCAAACCAAGATACTTAAGAGAGAATGTTTTGGAAAGAGAGGAAATGACATGCTGAATGTCATGCCCAGAGCTACCCCCGAGACGCGGACACGGGACCTAGGACCACAAGTGATCCCAAGCTAACCCTGCTGGCATGATCATGAGCATACTAAAGATAATAAACTGATGCGGAAGCTAAATCATAAATAAATCTGAAAAGATGGG
>JAJOOF010009460.1:0-12005 GCA_029582545.1 Solanum lignicaule
CCCCCCCCCCCCTGAAGATAGGATACAAACGTCTCTACATCGATCCAAAGGACTTTACTAGAAACTTGCTCTCATACTAACCATATCAGTAAGCATAGACTCTAATACCAATCTATTAGGGATTTACCCATTAGGGACTCAAGAAGTCCAAACATACTTCCCGTCTAGGAATCAATAACATATCCATTATAGTACCGGATCTACTCTGTCATGGTACCAGTGATACATATCAACCTCATCAGAGTAAATAGGGTCGGCATCCTCATCGACCAATAAATTAAATAGTTACCACATCCCCGATACCTTTTTATCTCAGAAAAAATATATTTCAAACTGTAAAGTTACCGATTTTCGTTAAAACCAGTTTAAGAGAAAAAGTGTGAAATCAGATTTTCTCATAAAATAGAAGTGAAAATCAATGCGTGTACCTGTATTGTACCATAAAATATGTGAAAGTGAGTAACCATGCCATGCATGTTATCACCAGCATCATAATAGCATTTACACAACTTAAAGCACATAATTGGCATCACTGTGTTCCTAAAGCATAGAAAACTAACCTAAAATTCAGTTGGTCCTCAACCATGACCTCAAGCCCAACAATATATCAATACTGGCAACAATAATATCATAATAAGATCACTACTACTCAGAAAATAAAGGAATTTATAAAGAATATGACAACCAAAAGGGTAACTCAAGGGTCTCAACCTTAGCCTGAAAGCACTACTTAAATGAATATTGAGCATAACTAATGTCAACCTACGACTATCATAAAAAATTAAGTTTATGAAGCCTAGTGTCACGAACTTAGAGTTTTCGCTAAAGTTCATGTGGTGCTTGACAACTTACTCACTACTCTTGCAAGATCTTGTAAGCTCAAGCAAACCTTTAAGACTAAGATCGCTAAGAGAATGCAAAGAAAAACTTAGAAAGAATAAGAGAGCTTTTGGAAGAAGGCTTTTGTATTGCTTGTGGAATGCTTTACAACTTGAGTGATGCTTTGCAAATGAATGGCAGCCCTATTTATACTACAACCTAGGGGCTAAAGTGCAATTTAAAATTACTTTACAAGTCCCTAAAGTATTTACACTTTGGTCCCTCTCTAGAAATCTCTACATGTTCTAGGATATTCTAACGTATTCTTAAAATATCTAAGGGTTTTTAGAGTCTTCTAAGGAAAGGTCTAGGGAAATCTAGAGTGTTCCACTAACCTCTCCACAACTCTAGGTTCTTCCTCTCTTCTTCCAGTGTAAAATTTTAAGGGTAAGGTGGCGGGTCATGACACTCTCTCCCACCTATTGATGCGACGACCACGTCGCATTACCGCTGCATAGGGAACCGAGTCTTGTCTTTCGCATGCGCGACCAATAGTCCATTGACTCGATCAAGGACCTCGTGTAACTCTTTCAACTGCTTCCTTATTTCTTCTAGCTTGGCCTTATGATCTTCCACCTTCCTAGGAGGCAAGCGCCTTGGCGGTTTCTTTGGCATCACGACATTGTTCTCTTTTAGAACTTTCTTCATGCGTGGAGGCAATGACCTTTTAGCACCATTGTCTTCTTTCGAACTTGTAATGGTGGCTACAGATGTTGACTCCTTCTTCTTAGGGATTCCTACGAGTTGCATGGCTGTTAGACGGACTTGTCCTTCCGTCTTCGGTACCTTAACTAGAGGCATTATGAATGATCCCTCTTGCTCCATGACCAAGAGTTGTTGGAGGTAAGGATCGATCACCGCGTGGCACTGCTGGAAGAACTCTTGCCCAAGAATTATGTCAAAGAGATCTAAAAGAGTAATAGTGAAGTTGGTTTTATCTTACCACTTGCCAAGCGTGATGCTTACTCTATGCGCGACTCTGCACACGGGAGTCGGTGGTGCATTGACCGTCCTAAGTTGGACGTTACTTGGACTGTAACTCAACCCCAACCTTGTCGATGCCGTTTTGGTCATGATGTTGGCCTCTACACCCATGTCGACCATAGCACGAGTGGGTCTTCCATTGATCGTGATGTCGACATACTGTGCGCCGTATTCTTTTGGCTTCCCTGGCTGCTTGGTGATAGCTCTGCACAGTCCTATCATGCCCAACTGCGTCATCTCTACACCTTGTCCTCGCTCTTGTGCATCCTTCTCCTTCCTCTCTCGTAGGATAGCACCAATGCTCTTCAATTCAGGGCACCTTGCATAGCCATGCGACCCACAACATATGTAGCAACCATTTCTTTTGGCAGTTTCTACCTTTTTCTCCGTGTCGCCATGACGTCTAGACTTCTTGCCATCGGACCTAACGGTATCATGATTCTTGGGATGTGGTCGTTACTCCTCGACTTTGCCACGATCTCCCCCACCATGGTCATGACTACCTCTTACTTCCTCTCATCTGGCTCTGTCGGGCTTCTCATGCCTGAACTCTGTTAAAGCTTTAGCCTGCATGATGGCTTCATCGATAGTCCTGACCTGTTGGTGCTCCAACTCCGTCCTTGACCAATTTTGCAGCCCATCCATGAAGTGGAACAACATTCTTCATCCATGAGGTTATGAATCTGAAGCGTGAGGGTAGTGAACTCCTTCACATATGAGCATATGTTGCCAGTCTGCTTCAGTTCCCTAAACTTGCGTTTCGCCTCATAGATGACATTGTTAGGGAAGAAGGCTTTCTTGAACTCGTCTCACAATTGCTCCCAAGTGTTGATGGTGCACAACCCCTTCCCTATTTCGGACTCTTTGCTCCTCCACCATAGCATGGCCATCTCCGAGAGGTACAACACCGCAGTGTTGATCTTACTCTTATCACTCTTCACCCTATTGCATTTGAAGTAATTCTCCAAATGCCATAAGAAATTCTACACCTCTTGTGCGTCACGGACGCCTTTGAACATAGGTGGCTTGGGAGCCTCGACCCTGGACTTCTTATCACGGTCAGATGACATAGATCCTCCAGCTTCCACGCCTTCCTTGAGTGATTTCATCTCGGCATTCATGGTCTCGATCGTGCTCAATGCCTCTATGAGCTAACACTCCAAGGAAGTGATGGCCTGCTTCATCTTGAACCCGGCCCGCTGACGTCCCTCAAACTCCTTGCGGATGTTGTCGGTCTCCTCAAGGGTAAAGTCCTCGAGAGTCTTGAACTTTCCATCGGCCACGTTCAAACGCCGGCCTAATAGCTCCACGGCCTACCTCGCCGTTTCAACCCTTGCGATCCACTCCTCTCCAGGTGTGAAGTCAATGGGCTTCTCGTCACGGTCATCATCACTTGCTTCGGTGGTTGAAGGTGGGTGAGATATTAGCGCCTCGCTTGGTATCGGGTCGAGCAACATTTCCTCATTACTCTTTTGGTGCTTCTTTCCCTTGCGGTTCTTCTTTCCACCATCTAGCCTGACGTTGGTGGTGCTAGCAGCGTTTACGTCTCCTTCTTTGGACATTCCCTTAGTATCAAACCTTTGCTTTGATACCACGTTGTCACAGACTTAGAGTTTTTGCTAAAGCTCCGTGTGGCACTTGACAACTTACTCACTACTCTTGCAAGATCTTGTAAGCTCAAGCAAGCCTTTAAGACTAAGATTGCTAAGAGAATGCAAAGAAAGACTTAGAAAGAATAAGAGAGCTTTTGGAAGAAGACTTTTGTATTGCTTGTGGAATGCTTTACAACTTGAGTGATGCTTTGCAAATGAATTGCACCTCTATTTATACTACAACCTAGGGGCTAAAGTGCAATTTAAAATTACTTTACAAGTCCCTAAAGTATTTTCACTTTGGTCCCTCTCTAGAACTCTCTACATGTTCTAGGATATTCCAAGGTATTCTTAAAATATCTAAAGGGTTTCTAGAGTCTTCTAAGGAAAGGTTTAGGGAAATCTAGAGTGTTCCACTAACCTCTCCACAACTCTAGGTTCTTCCTCCCTTCTTCCAGTGCAAAATTTGAAGGGTAAGGTGGCAGGTCATGACACTAGTCTAAGGTAGGGATCAACATCAAGTCTACATCCCTATTTATGGTAAGTTTCCATAATACCAAAGTAAGCTCATAGTGCATGCACTAGTGAAGGGTACTAACCCATAGCAATTTCAACACAAGACAACCATATGACCTAAACAATCAATAAGAACTCAATCTAAGGCACTAAGATCACCAACTATTCTAAAGCTTCAATCGTCTACTCCGAAGAGGATAACAACACTAAAATAAACCTTGAAACAAGAATTTCCAGCCTAAGCTAAGGATTTCACAAGATGATACAAATCTAAGGCTCCTACAAGAATGAAGAAAATAGAAATGAGGAAGAAATTCGAAATCTGTCAAATACAATCCTAACTCACATGCAATCTAAACTAAGAATTTATCCCATGGAGAACAATCTAAAATAAAGTAGTTTGTAGCCTTCCTGGAAGCCAAACTACGATCTCAAACCGTCCACGAGCTTTCTAACTCTTCTTCACGTCCTCTGAATGCCATGATACTATCAAAATGGCAAACTATGCATCACTATGAGTAAAACAATACCCAAATTGCAATAAATGCACTTGTGTCTAAACTCAAGTTGAAATGACAAATGAGGACCCGTACAAGGAATCACAAAATCAACTCTGCTAATATGTCCCAACTAGATAAAGGAACTTGTGCCCCAAAAATGGACACAATCCGAGCTCAAATAGCCTCGAAACAAAACCAACAAACTAGAAAGAACACCCAATTTCAAGAAATAATCGAGAAAATTAACGAGGACTGACGATTTAGAAGAGATAAATATTACTCCAACAATGCTCCCACGCCAATCCCATCTCAATCCCCAGGAATCCCCAAGAAATCATCCTAACCTGAGCTCTCAAACTTTTCTTCTCACTTATGAAGAATGAAGAAGAACAGAGAGATATAACTCCCACCAGGGTCTCATCGGTGACCCTATAGCTCGTATGAGTGGTGCAGTGCCGACGAGAAATGCTCTGCAGGAGCAACGGTCAAAGACTTGTTGATGCAGCCAGCCCGTAGGAGAAGCCCTGGCTTTGTAGGAGCGAGGTCGCAGGTGCGAGCCTAGGATCTGCAAGAGTGTTTGCACTAGCAGCTGGGACAAAAATCCTAAATCTCCACCAAACCTTTGAAATTAATTTGGGGTCCCACCAACTCAAACCATAAATGCTATCCAATTAGAAATGGCATTCCAAACTCAATGAACTGTCGAAACCTTCAATGGAGGTCGTCTCGATGAAAAATGAGTTCCACACCCAAGCTCTATTTTAGCCATAAGCCACACGGTTGCTAAATCTGAGTTTAAAGTCTTGGGACTCAGACCTAAAGTCCTCATAAATAAAACTCAATGTTTCGGAGCTTATGAAATCATTAGAATTGCATTTTGAGGTCATTTACCTAATATTTTAACCGAAGTCAATAATTCAAACTTCAGAAGCTCAAAAATAGGAAAACTTGCATTAAAACCAAACGAATTATCTGGTGATCGGACTATCAGTCTTAGCAAGTCATAAAGGACTTGGGGCCACCACAGAAAATATCTAAATGCCGAAAAATGCTGAAAATGGAGAAAATGATTTGGAGGGTCATTATAGTTTCTCCCATGGATATTTTTGGTATGAAGCGAATTAAGCTGAGAATCAGTTTTTAGATTCATGACTATTAATACCATGTAAAAGGAAAATGAGTTTGAGAAACTCTCTCTTTGTATATCTTTTCCGAAATAAAAATTGTGTTGTACAATACATTGTATTAATAAATCAACAGCCTTCTAAGCTTTTATAGACTCCTAATATAAATACTTCACCAGCAACCGCCTAGACTAGACTCATAATATAATTACATACCGGGATAAAATACTAGTATAAAGTAAATACAACTCTTATACATATACAAGTATATATAACTCAATATTTACAATTGGGCCACTTATTGAATCAAAGTGAAGCAGCTCGAATTCAATCTATTTCTCAAATAAATCAGGCCCAAACCCGCTATATTTAGCACAACGACTCAAATTATTTTAGCCTCAAATTTGAAACATTTCTTTTTTTCTTCAACACTCTCAAGTGTTTCTTCGTCTTCTTCCTAAAGGAGCTCAAGTTGTCTAATACTTTCAATAATATGCAAAATTTATTCTTCGGTTGACACTACTTTACCACATATTCCATCCTCCTCTTGGCTTCTACATTTTTGTGCCTCTAGTTTTTTTTGCTCCTAACGTACTTTTTTCATTTGTTGCTCAACTATTTAACGTTATTCAGTTCTATCTTAGCTTGTATGTAGATTATTATCTGGAAAGTTAATGAAATACTTATGTTTTGCCTTAACTGACTCATGTTCTCGCTCTTTTTAATTCATTTTTATGTTGTAAGAAGTCCTAATATGATTGTCTTGGTGATAATAGCCCCTGTGATCATGACTTATTTACCTATTAACTTTGGCAAATATATTAAGGGTTGAAATATATTTTTGATGATGCCAAAAGGGGAGAGAGAATGTTTATGCAGTATTTATAATTTATAGACTAACTTGTTTCATTCTAGTGTTCCTTACTTTAGTGCCTACAGGCTACATGTATAGATTTTAGAATGCAAAAAGACAATATGTTTGCTGTCAAAAAAATGAGGGATATATTGGGTTCTGTGTAGTTTTGATGATTGATAAGGTGACATGACACATGTAAGTCAAGCTATTCCACATGTATACTATCTCAAGTAGCTGAATTGAGAGCAAGATCATAAAATAATGAATAAAAACAAGTATGCAAAAATCAAGGAATGGATAAGGGTTAATTCTGATAAATTCGAAGGAAACAAATATGAACCATTGAGGTGTGGGAGTTCGACTAGAACACCAAAGAAGCAAGTAGTTTGACTTGAAGAAGGAGTCTCACTTAAAATAGAGCTCTAAGTCAAGAGAGTTTGAGTTAATGTAGTTGGTAATGAAGAACAATTCTCTTGAGAGTTATGCTTAAATAGAAGAACAATTGTTCAGAGTAGCACACACATTCACAGACCAAAAAGGCAATTGGCAAATTAATTTTGCAATGTTGCTTGAATATTGAAAAAACAAATTAAAGAACTAGTTCCAATTACAGAGTTAGGCTAAGAATTTTAACATTTTGTATTAGGAGTTTTTCATTGAGTTGTAAGGTTAATGTAATCTTAGGTTCAATATGTTATAAACTGAATTATGATTATTGTCTTCAAGTTGGGGTAACTCGAACACTTGAGAACACATACCTTGAGAGGTATGTGTATTGTTCGAAATTAGAGTTTATAATTCCTTATATTACATAGGTTTGTTGTTTTTTTGTTGAAAGACTCATTGTGATTTAGGGTCTATTAGGAAAGTCACCCTAATAATTGGAATTGGTGTAATTGGGTGTAATTACAATGTCTGACGTGTTTGATTGGTCATGTAATTACTTGGTCAACATGTAATTGGGGTGTATTTGGCAAAAGTAATTACACTCTCCAATTCACAAGGAGAGGCTATGAATTGTTGGTAATTACAAGTTGTTTACTTTTAGTTTTTTTTCTTTTTATTTTTTCGTTTTAATTTTTTTTTCTATTATTTTTAATTCTTTTCTTATTTTTATTATTCTAAAATTTTCTAGAAGTTTATTTTTTATTTTATATTATTTATATTTCATTTCCTTCTAATTTTGAATCTTTACTTCATGTGATTCCATGCAATTTTTATATTGTCTATTTTTTATGCTATGTTTTTATTTTTTTCATTAGCATAATTTTATTTGCATTCTAATTTTTAATTAAAGTATATTTCAGTTTATAGACTAACATTTTCCTTTTCTTTTAAATCATATTTATGTATGTTATGTTTAAATTTGACATAAGAGTTATGCTAAAAAAAAAAATATTTAGAATTTAGAATTTATGTTTTATTTTCAATTTCTTTTGTTTTAGTAGTATTGAATTGAGACTTCACATTACAAGACATTATATTTTTAGTTAGACGTGATAGATTATCTTTTTATCAAATATTTTAATAATTTATGAAATTTTATTTATAATATTAATCTTTTGGTCAAACATGTATTCATGATGTTCATTGAAATCATGTACTCTTAATTTTTATGATTAATTCAATTGAAATACACTAATTTGAAAAATATAAATCAATTGTTTCTTTATAATATTAGTTAAGAACATGTGTTTATTAATATATATATATATATATATTCAAAACACAATCTATATCTTAAATATTTAATGTGATATCATTTATAAAGTTTCTTATCTGTCAAAAACAAATTGTGCATCCAAACAGTACATGACAAACAAATATATCAATGTAATTAATATGTTGTGTAATTACTATCCTAGTAATTACACCAAATCTAATTACTAGGGTGACTTTCCAAACATGTGTAGTTACACTGTCTGTTATGTTTGGTTGATCATGTATGTCACGCCCCGAGACTACCCCCGAGACGCGAACACGGGACCTAGGATCACAAGTGACCCCAAGCTAACCCTACTGGCATAATCATGAGCATACTAAAGATAATAATAACTGATGCGGAAGCTAAATCATAAATAAAATGAAAAGGATGGGGAATACCCATATACTATAACTAAGCTGAATCTATCTATGTTTGAAAATAGCCTCTAACTGACTAGAAATGCTGGGACAGGCCCCAGCTAAGTCTAGCAAAACTGAAACTAAAGGACTAAAAATAATACTGAAAAGAGACTCATGACTATTGACCTCGGAGAATGAGGACTCGCCACTGATTCTGCTGAACTGGAGATCGGGAACCGATCTAAGGGTGATCTGGATGCTGAGAACCTGAACCTACATCACGAGAAGATGTAGTGCACATATGCGTTAGTACTTTAAAGGTACTGAGCATGCAAGATAGAATACAACTGAAATAACATATAACTGAACAAAGCAAATAAGCAATGATATAATCTGAACAAGATATAGATACTGAATGTTGAGATAACTAAATGCAGTGACCAATTTATAACATGTTGAAATTGAATACTGACTATACTGATAAATAGTCAATGCAATAGAATCTGACTGAACTATAGGAGCTACTAATAACCGATAATAAAACTACATGAGCTAAATGTGGAGTCCGATGTATACGCCCCATCGAGAGGACCCAATATACCCTGCTAGAGGTATAGAGGCATGCTGGCGTGATCACTGAAATGATGTCCACAGAGGGGACTTACAACCTACGTGGCTAGTAGTTCTGGGACTATTTGGGTACGCTGAACCCTAGTCCAACTCGGTATTATGCTACTCCCAATGGATTAGTGATTAACACATTATGACTGAAGTTATGTAAGTTACTGGATAGCTCAAACTGAACATGCAAAACTGAGAATGCAACAATTAAATGATAATGATGCATTCATAAACTGAGGTATGTATAACTGAATACTGAAATATCTGATCTAGCATGTGTAATTCAAGAACTAAAGAAATACATAGCTAGGGTTCTGAAATTCATTCAATAAACTAAATATTAACATACTAATCTGATTTGGATCATTCTAACTTCTAGGAACCCAACAATTCTAACATTCAAGAAACCCTAGGTCTAGTCATAATAAGGGAATCAAGAAACTGACTGAAAACTAGGGACCTAATGGGTGAAAGGAACCCACTAGTGAAATCCCACATACCTGGTGACGAATTTCACGGAGAAATCCTTTGATTTCTAGGCTGAAACTGAAGAAAACTTATTGCGTTCTTGAACTAGGGTTCTCGACTTCTTTCTCCTCTTAGCATTCTAATTTTCTAAGTTTTGATTAATGATTTGACTTAGGTAAGTTCTAGTTATGTTTCTGGGCTTAAACTGACTAAAACCTAATAATTTAGGGTCTAAACGACATAGCTTAAGGGTCCAATGAAATAGGAAAAGGACCAAAACAACCCTAACTTAATTTTGGCGAAGCCCATCCACGGAAGAAACGACGGTCCGTCGTTTGGGTCCGTCGGTCAAGTCTGTCTAACAGGTCTTCACTAAAACGAGCATAACTTTTTACTCGGAGGTCGGATTTTAGCAAACTTGGGGCGTTGGAAAGAGGATTAAATTATCTATCATATCATGGGCCATGGGACACATAATTCATTTTTTGCTAAGAGTTATGACCATTTGAAGTTGACGCAATCAACAATTTTCCTCTAACTGGTTGCTGACCCTCATCTACGGTCAGACCTACGGACCGTGCATTGAACGACAGTCCATGTTGGTCGACCGTAGTTCGTGTCAGAGGCTGGGTAAAGGAGTCTTGATCCACGGATCGTGGTCTGACTTACGGATTGTGGGTCCCGACTTAGCCGATTTTCTGAGCTGGGCAAGGGGGAGGGGTTGCAGTGGTGAACCACGGACCACCAGCACAGGCCGTAGTCTGACCTACGGTTCGTGGATGGCAACTGTGGGTTGCACCTGCAACTTCTCAAAATCTGCATTTTGGTCTATCTAGGATACGGGGTGTTACAATGTAGTTACCTGGTCAACAACTAATTTGGTATTATTGGCAGAATGTAATTACACTCTCCAATTCACCCGAGGATGCTGTGAATTACTTGTAATTACATGGTATAATTACAAGATGATTACTTTTTAATTTATTCCTTCTATTTTTATTTTTTTTCGTTTTAATGTATTTTTTATTTTTATTATTTTAAATTCTTTTTATTTTTATTATTCTACTAGTTTTTTAATATTATTTATATTTCATTTACTTCATGTGATTCTATGCAATTTTTCGTATTATCTAAAAAAAATCATTAGTATAACTTTGTTACTATTCTATGTAATAAATTAAATTAGAATTCATTGTTGAATAAAGTTATGGACTTACGTTTTCCTTTTCTTTTAAATCATATTTATGTATGTTATGTTGAATTTGACATAAGAGTATTATGTAAAATTTATTATTTTGAATTTAGAACTTATGTTATATTTTCAATTTCATTTCCTTTAGGAATATTGATTCGATATTTTACATTGCAAGCTATTTTTTTGAAGTTAGACTTGATATATATCTTTTTGTCAAATGTTTTATAATTTTATGACATTATATTTATAAAAATAATTTTTTTTTTGTCAAATATGCATTTAATGAGGTTTATAGAAATTCTGTATTTTTACTTTTATGATTAATTTAATTAAAATATACTAATTTGAAAAATATAAATCAATTATTTTGATAATATTAGTTAAGAACATGTTTATTAATTGATATTTTCAAAAGACAATATATATATTAAATATTCACTCTAATATCATTTCTAAAGACCCTAATTATTTGTCTAATATAAATTTTTAATTTTAAAATTCAATATAACCTTATGATTACATTTGTACCATCAAACAGTACACGTGTAATCACAGTGAAATTACATTGTGACAAACAAACAAGTCATTACTACACCATTTTCAATTACCAAGTCATTACTTGGTAGTATTCGTCCAACTAAGATGCGCAAACCATCTAGTAGCATGTGGACCCCTAGGAAAATCAACAAAAGTAGTTCTCGCATCTTTCTTGGCTACTATCTGAGGACTGAGGACAGTGACTCTCTCCCATGCCCAAATCTATTAGAAAAAAGTTTTAAGATTACATCTTTTAAAGTTTCCATCATCCAATAATGCTATGGAGACAAATCAAAGTTTGCATCTTTCAAAACTAGTAAATTATAAGAAATACAAATAAATAATTTGTACAATTTTTAGGTATACCTGAAGTAGTGGTAGAAATCCGGCTATTTCATTTTGGGTAGTCTGTGAGGCTTTACAAAGAAAATGATATAAGTAAGCTAAGGTCGCACTCCCCCAACTATAAGACCCAATTTTATCGATGTCCTCGAGCATAGGCAAGTACATAAGCTTCAAATAACCACCAGATGTATCCGCCATCAACATACCCGCAATCATCCAGAACATGTAACATCTGGCCTTCTGATTGATCATATCTTGTGTTGCCGTGTTCGGCAACTCTGGTTGGCTTAGCATGTATGCATTAAACGCATCGACCTTGAGGGA